>JBBPSD010000010.1:0-124749 GCA_038093415.1 Xerocomellus chrysenteron
CGGCTCTCATCACCTTATCAGCCACTCACAACGTCACAGTCACGTTCCGTGACGTCACACACTGTCACGTCACTCCACATTAGATTCGTTCAGAGCTGTACACTAAGTTACACGTCTATGTATCCTCATCAAAGGCGTACTGTAACTCGGTCAGTACACATCCACTCCATCAAAGCCTGCCCACTTACCTCAAACGACGCGGGGGGCTCAGCGTCCCCCGTGTTCTCGTCCAACGCAATGCGCAAGTTTCGCACACTCAGCGAATGTCCGCTGGGTACCGCACTTCCGTTGGCCGTCACCTCCACGACAACAGGCGGTGAAAGGTCAATCAACTCGGCCTCGTCGTCCGGCCGTTCATCCACCAGGATCAAAATTCCCCCTCCACCTGCGTATTGTTCCGACAACAGGCCTGAAGGTCCATTTCCTTTTTTGCCCGCTCCAGCTGACGTTGCCCTACCTCCTTTCGCAGCCTGTGCGTGAAGCGAGACGGGCCGGACTGGCTGATACCGTCCGTCCGGAGGGAAGCCGATGTAGCTCAGCTGTGCTGGCGTCACACGCGAGAAGTTGGCAACCTTTTCAAAGCTGGGTTCCGCCCTTCGCTTTGTCGAGATTGCCTTGGATTCGTCCGATCCCACGTCCTCCATCTTCATCTCGACGTCCCCGTCTTTCTTCGAATCCACCTTTTCATCCTGTGCTGTGGTTAGCAACACCGACTAACCAACTCATGATCTGTCTCACCGTCTCCATCGCGTCAGAATCGGCCGCAGCTTTTCGCTTTTCTCTTGCCTTCACCTTTGCCGTTGTCGAAAGTACAGCAGTAGCCATTTTCGCAGCTGTCTCCCTCTTCGGTGGTGTTGCAGGTGCCGGATAGGCAAATAGACTTGGCCGGGCGTTCGAGATGAACTCGAATTTGGGCACCTGCAAGGCGGTTGGCATTGGGAACTCGTGGAATCAATTAACCAACCTTCAAGTTTTCATTCAGGCCAATGATAGCCGTAGGCTCAAACGCAAGGCAAGCACAGTGCGCGAGAGGATACCAATACCAGAATTGGCAGAACAACGCCATGCCGACGATGGCGTTCGTATTTCGACTGCCTGCCCGGCTTTGTAGGCTAATGGTTACGTTGCGACCTCCTGCATCGATGAACCCTTGACCAATGGCTGCACCAAAACGTGCCATGGGATCCTCGTGTTTGTCAGAAATAACCTTGGTATAGAGTGCACGCGTGGATGACATGGATGGAGATGATGCCTCAGATTGCTGTACGAGGACCATACCAAGAGCAGTAAACGCTCCCTGACGGACAAAGTCCACCCCATCCTTGGTCATTGGTTCCAGAATCTCGACAGCATCCTACAAGGTGCTCATGGGTTAGAATTCCAGACAACCTGAAAGTGTGTTCTCACCTGCATGCCGGTGCCCGCACACGCGATACCAAGCGCGAGAGTAGCCCCGCATCTGACATGGGGATTATAACTCTCGCTGAGGAGCTGAACTATCCGGGGGACTTGACCGGGATTCTTGAAAAGAAGGAACGCAAGTGACGTGACAGCTGCTCTCCGCACGTCGTCTGACGTGTCCGAAACTGCAATGTGTAGCAATTGGCGAACGGCATCGTTGTTTGACGTTCCGGCATACGCGAGAGCGAGGGTGTAGACACCGCCGTAACGCAGGATGGGGTCCTGTGCAAGTCGCGTTGGAAAGATGTGACTGAAAGAGAGAAATTATCTACCTTCTCAGTCAACAACGATCGGATGGTCTCGTCGGCTTCCTCTTGCCGCCCGTAAAATACAAAAGCAAGAGCGATGGCCAAACCACGGATGATCTTCTCGTGTTGAGTCTCCCGAGCGTAAGTGATCATCTCATCGGCACAAGTTTGACTAGCAGAACCTAGCATTACGAGGCCCATGGCATATCCTGCGGCCTCGCCGGCAACAGCAGAATCCGAGAAAAGTGTCTCCTTCAGATCGTCATACGCATCGGAGCTGCGTCCGCCCATCCCAGCAATGCCAAGACCCAAAGCAGCACCATGTTGCACTATCTCGCCTTGTGCATTCTTCAGAGTGTCCCGAAGATAGTTTTCGACGGTCTGCCCATTACCACAGCCGGCGTTAATCAAGCCTAATGCGTAAAGAGCTCCACCCTCCGAATATGCAGCTCCCTGGATCTGGCTCTCAGCACCATTCTGAGGGAGGTAAGGGCCAAGAATATTCATGCCTTCCTGGAAGTACCCCTTGTGGATAACTCCGAGGGCAGCAGTGGCTGAGAACTTTGCCCAATTTGTAGCCATACCTAGCCATTCGAGGTTTTCCCGTAGGAATACATCCGACGTCGTTCCGGCATGCATGAATGCATTTTGCAGTGTTAGGGCAGTGTGGTATATTGATGACCGAGGCTCAAGTGATTCCTGAATGAAAATGAGTTGCATGATAGGGCCTGTCGTGTGAATGGTTACCTTGCTGTTCTTCAAAATCAGCATATCCACCTTGTTCGTTCGTTTAAGGAACTCGAGATAAAGTTTTACGGACTCCTGTCCGCCGAGTATGTTACGGAGCTTGTCAAATATGTTCTCTGTTTCCTGCTTACCACGATCGGTCACGAAAGAGTGAGAGTCATGTGGACAAGGGAAACCAACCTCGGTTCCCTCTGGCAGATGCTTCCGGACACCTTCCAAAAAGTCTCTTGTGCCACCTTCAGCCAAATCAAACGCAAACTGGTATGCCAACAGCCTTTCTTTGGGAACTAGTGACGTCAGCAAAGGCACAGTCAGAGAAGGATTGTTGAGCGTGACAAGGAGGCGTGCGAGTGAGTGGATATGGGAAGACTTTGTTCTTGAGGATGGTGCGGGGAAGAGCGGCAGCAAGAAGTTTAGGACCTGATCACGGTACAAGAGAGAGAAACCGGTATCGAGAACGGCCTCCATTGCATAGGACAGGAGTGATACATCATGAGTGATGTCGTGGACTCGAGAAATTACGTCGAGGCGGCGAGACTCGAGCGCGATGCCGATCGCCTGTAGGTAAGACAATGAGCAGCAGCTTATGGTCCGGGACGAGAGTGAAATGCACCTGCCTGTACTCTCCTTCGTCTATACAACGCTGGAATATGGATTCTATGATGAGTTGTAATCGAGGATCGATCTTGGTTTCCTCTTCTGAGCGCTGGAGAATATATCTGTCTATTGCTTTGGCTGGGAGGCAATGCATGTTTGTTGGCGCGCCTGTGTGACCCGGTGGAGAGAGACGTACAAATGACGGTTTCAACGTATTCGCCCGAGTTGTAATCACGAGCCTCTGCTTCGAACGCACTGCCTGCGCCAAGAGCGAACGAGAGGGCTTCATCGTATTCGCCCAAGTAGTAGTAGACTTTGCTCGCGAGCAAAGCAGCGACATCACGAGCAGATTTTGGAAGCTGGTCAGACTCGTATAAGGTTTCACTGTACAAATCATGGTTGTGAGGTGAGGGAAGAGAAAGAAGAAAGAAATACGTGCATGGGGGCAATGTGTTCTGATATTTCTGCCCAAAATTGTGGGACGAGGGAATGGAGAGCTGCGAGGGCATGCTGCTTGAATTCGGGGCTGGGTTCTGAGAGGAGTGCGAGCACGCCGGCGGCGGATGACTGGGCGCGGACGACCATGACGGGGTCGTATTCAAGTGTACCTATGAGACGCGTCACCACCATCCACAAATGGACGCGAGCCTTTCAAGCGGAGTCGGTCGGAGATCCAATTCTCGACCCGTCCCGGCGCGACCCTCGTCGTCGGGCTTGATCCAAACATGTCCCTCCTCGCAAGGTCCTCCCTCCGCGCCGTCGCTCGCTCGGTCCGCCCACTCGCGACCAACGCACCCGCGGGCTCAGAATACTTTGTGCAGCTCAATGCTCTCCGCGAGCACGCCGCACGTGTGTACTCCCCCGTCTCGATGTCCCACTTGCTCAGTTCCCCACAGATACCACTGCCCTCTGGCGCAAAATAAGGTACGCGACCAACCCCGATCGCATTCGTCCCACTCACCTTCTTCCCAGCCTCTACGTCGCGTTTCCTGCTAGTATGTCCCACTCATCCTGGCACCTTCGCCTCCCGTCTCATGTTCCTTCCCAGCTTTTGTCACGTGTGCATGGGTGTACAACGTTGAGTCGGAGCATGCCGCTCATGAAGACCCCTTGATAGAAGAGAACAATGGCACTCTTCCTCAGCCCCCGTCATATCCATACCTAAACCGCAGGGTTAAGCCTTTCCCATGGGGCGCCAACTCTCTGTTCTTCAATCCAAGAGTAAGCTTCCGCACTTCCATACACAGTGACATTTTTCAACTTCGCACAGTACAACAAGGACATGGACAAGGCGGACGAGTAAAACGGACTAGCATGTTCGATTCTGCTCATTCCCCATTAACCTTGATGTTGTGAAACTCCTTTTGTGTAGTGGCATGACAGTTTGCGCCTTTGTTCCGAAAGGCCACTAGTTGTGGCTCACCACCATTCAGCAGAATTCTAGCATGGGTATAAACACGTTAGATTAATTTCATGGGCATCGAATTAGGGTTCGTCAACATATACACCGTCATCCAACATGCCGTCCAACAAAGTTAAACGCATGCGTCGAAAAGGAGCGACTGGATCATCACTAGCATGTCAACCATGCACCCAACAGAGTGCCCCCAACGACAGTTACCAACGCGGTGAGCACCTGTGAGGCTTTCAGCGTCACGGAATGCACATTCACAGCAGCATTTGCGGTACTGAAAATTGACTCAGTCTTGTCCTCGATGATCAGGGCTGTTGCTTACCCGGTGGGGCCCGCAATCACAGTGAATTCTGAACCGGCAAACGAAGTAACGACACCTGCACCGCTAGGTGCGAGGGTAATAGCAGGGCCGCCGACAGAAGTCACTATGCTCTCGGCTACACCGCTGATGGCTGCAGAAGATATGGGTGAGGGTTTGGTTGGCACGGGACCACGTACATGTCACAGTCGCAAAAACATGGCCGATGCTCGTGTGGGATGCGAGCCAAGTCGAGGCTGTAAAATGCTGAGCAGTGTTACGATTCAACGAACTAGCAACATACCATCCGAGAGGCCATCAGAGTACCAAGAGGCAGCTGTCAAATGGGATTACAGTAAGTGCCAAGGCATGAAAATAAAGATCACATACCAGCGGCGGTTGCTTCAGTATAATAAGAACCTGCCTCGGCTGTCCACGAGTCTATGGCGCTACTAAGGTCAACTGAGTGCGCAGAGTTAGCACGAACACTGAACACAGGTGTCCTACTCACATCGGCGTTCGATTGGAATGGGCTCAGCGTGGCCAAATGTCGCCAGGACAACAACGATAGATGCAAGGATTGTGTTGGCGTGCATGATAACAAAGGAATCAAGACGTCAAGTCTAGAATTCGAAGGGATGGTCGCAGACGAAGAGCATGGATGTGCGGGGGGTGATTTTAAATGGTAGAGGATGAAGCAGTGCCATATCTACCATCATCTTTGTCGCGTACGGGTCCCTACTGATCTCTGCCAAACTGCCTATGATGCATGATGCATGATGCGTCGTCAAGGGCGCTGCCATGCAATGTTGGTGCTGTCCAAAATAGGCAGGTGTCGTAGATCGAGCTGCGATGACACTCACGCCAGTCCAAGTGTGGGTGACCGAATCTCATCTTTGTCCCTCTCGTACACCATGCCTCGTCCCATCATCTCACCTTCCGTGCTCGCCTCAGACTTCGGCCAGCTCACCGCAGAATGCAAGAGGATGATAAAAGGGGGTGCCGAGTGGCTCCATATGGGTACTGCCTTCGAATGATGTCTTTGGTGGCCATGTGATTGACTATAGCGCCCCCCGCAGATGTCATGGATGGGTATGTTATGTCGGCTCTCGCAACCTCAGATGTACTGATTGATCTACAGCCACTTCGTGCCGAACATTACCATGGGTTGGTTGCCGCTCTACAGAGTACCGCTCGTCCTGACATGTACTTCAGGTGCACCTGTACTTTCCTGTGTGTCAAAGGGTGTGCCCGGAATATTCATGGATTGTCACATGATGGTAGCGCAGCCAGAAAAGGTAATCGCACGCCCCGCTTCTCGCGCTACAGATCGGTAACATGCCTCGGTATCCTAGTGGGTCGACGACATTGCCAATGCAGGGGGCTCGTTGTACTGCTTCCACATTGAAGCAGCTTGTAGGTCTGCGATTTTCTCACTTTCCATGCATTTCTAACACGCCGAAGCTGATGCTGCATCCCTTATCCGTGCTATTCATGAGCGCAACATGAAAGCCGGTGTTGCGATTTCACCGGATACGCCATCCTCGGCCATCACAGATGAAATCGGTACCGCGGCTGACATGTTATTGGTCATGACCGTGTATCCTGGTAAGTTGCACATGTCTGACCGAGACCATCGCCCGTCCATAAAAGAATTGTGCTAGGTCGCGGTGGTCAGAAGTTTATCCAGCGCTGTGTTCCAAAGATTGCTGAGCTTCGCGCTCGATTCCCCGACAAAGATATTGAAGTCGATGGCGGTGTTGGCCCGAAGACAGTTGATGTCTGCGCTGAGGCTGGTACGTTCTTGGTTGGTAGTAACGACTCTGAAACTGAGCCCGTGCGTGCGCAGGGAGCAATGTCATTGTAGCTGGAACCGCGATCTTCGGTGCTCCTAGTCCTGAGGACGTCATCGCACAGTTGAAGGCGAGCGTCGACGCTGCCCAGGGGAAAAGAACTCAAGCTCCGTGATCCCGCGAACCTTCTTTGATAGAAGACTTGTGATGTACAATCAATAGTGTTCCGAGAGGGGAAACATTAGAATTCGAATATGTTATCGTTCTACGCAAATTCTACAGCTAGGTCGCTTGCGACTTTTCATTGCGCACGAACTAGCTAGCATGGTCCGGAATGAATGGATTGAAACGTGGAATGTATGAACAAGGAAAGGATGGTCATCAGAAAATTGGTATATAATGTCACAGTTCGCACTGGAAGAAGTCAGAGTTTTCTAATCCAACAATAGCGGAGAATGCAAGTTGTATGTATGTACGATATGCGTTATCTTGAAAAATGAGGGGCTGAATATTGGAGTAAGTAGATTGTCGAATGGGCAGTGAAGATCGCGGGCTGGACAGCGGGACATTGTACGTTGTCACCACTGAAGCCACTCTCCATACATGTTTGGCATTTCACCACGAATGTAGGCTTCAAAGGTTCGTTTGAGGACAGTTGCCCAGTCAAGGTCCCGTTTATCGTCGACGACTCTATCCACCCATTCTTCGGGCTCAACATCTGGGATGGCGGCAGCACGCGCAGCTCTCTCGCCGGCTGAGAACTTGGATCCAAGGTCCGGCCAATTGCGCGAAGGGTCAAATGGCTTCCACCTAAGTGCGCATGGGTCAAGCAGGGGGGCCACATTTGACCACGGAAACTCACCAAAAGTTATGGAAATGATAAGAGTAGGCACCACGGAAGAAACCCCCAAAGCCCAAAGCTTGTGGTGCTGCACCATTCTGTGTAGGTGTATTAAAAAAGTCGGCAAATCTTTTAGAAGTTGTTCAGTAATGTCAACTTTCAATCGGTATATTGGTCTCACTCAGTAAAGTATGGTTGAGGGGGTCGCTCGCGCTGGAAAACCTCGGTATTGAGCCACGCGGAGTCAAAAAGAGCATCCGGAAGGCGTAAAAGGAGACCTTCTAAGTGTGCGTCCTTTGTGTATTTGGAAACCGTCATGGGATGGAAGTCCAAGCCGTTTTTGAGAGCCGTGCGGAAGAGGAACGATCCGAGAGCAGAATTTTTGTTCATACGAAGGACCGCAGTGTTGTACTTCTCCAGACGTGACCACCGATATGCGAACGCACCCTTCCAGCCCCAGAGTTCTTCCCAGTCCCGTAGGAAGATGGTGTCTGCATCAAGGTAAATACCACCAAACCTGTGGCATAGTACGAACCGAGCCATGTCCGACAAGATAACGGAAAGACGGTCGTATGACGACGAAGACTTGGAACCCGTGCGATTAAGCATGTCATCATCATCAGACTTGTCGCTACCAGTGGAAGATTGTTTTGGGACTGCGGTGGTGTCGGTGCTATTATTCGACTCAACCATCGTAGAAGCCTCGGCACTCTTGGGTCGATCAGCAGGAACGTTGATAATATGGCCTCCGGAGTTGAATAGGGTTTCCTTGAGCTCTCGCCATTCATCTTTGAGTTCGGGAATACCATCAAGTTGGTCAGTGGTGTTCCAGAGCTTGAACTTGATAACATCCTTGAACCTAGGGTGCAGGAAGGGAGCCGCCCACGGATTTGTCTTGAGTTGCTCATACATGTCGTTAAGGGCCGAAGGATTAGGAACAGAGGCTGCGGGGCCAGGATTGATCCACAACCAAAACTCTGGCCGACAAACGTTGGGCTCAGGGTCCTCTTTCAGATGAAGGCCGAGATTTTGCGTGAACAGAAAAGACAGAAGAGCGAGATACGGTTTGTCAGTGAAGGGACCGGTCCAGAACATGTGGAAAAGGCGGGGGTTTTCAGGATCGCACGGTGATGGGAGACTGGAATAGGGGATGTGCTGTAGTGCTGGACGGAGGGATAGAGGAGACTCCCATTCTCCTCCACGCTTTTTCGTGAGTCCAGCGTTAGGATCCTGGATGCCAGCAGACTCCGCAGGACGCGGTGCGATGACGTTCGCCAACGATATTTGCGCCGGTTCAGTGAAGTTTTCGTGGTCTTGCTCCATGTAAATGTATCTCCACTCGTCAATTTTGCCCCTCCTCAGGTGATTACCGTTGTCTAGACCAGCGCCAAGTCGGAGAACTTCAAGACAATCACGAACATACTGGGTACACGAGGATGAGCGTGACATAGATGTATGTTCATACTATTTACCTTGTTCTGAGAAAAATCGCACTGTTCCATGATGATGTCTAGGTCGGCAACTGAGCCAGGAACGGGACGCGGAGGGTAGGCGACGTTTGGCGGCTGACTGTGGATGTCAAGGTAAACACGGCGTGGACCGTCCCCTCGCGTCTTCGTGGCTACAGGACCGGGCGGCGGTCTGAAACGAGAAGGGATGGTGGGGACTTTGCGTGGAGGGAGAGCAGGATTTAGAGGTGGAGCCGTCAAACCGACTTGCTCTGGAACTGATGGCGCGTGTCAAAGATGCGGTAGACTGTCAGGGAATTCGGAAGACTTACTCTCCCTCTTGCTGGGGTAGTGACCGCTGGCAATCTCCCATTTCCAAATTCGCTGGAGATCCTCTCTGCCAAAGACGAGTGTGGATGACTCTCCGAAGTTGGGAGTCCACTGTTTCTCCTCAGGACCAAACCTGCGGGCAAAGGAGAAGAATGTGCAGAGAGAGGCGATCAAGAGCAGGCAAATGATGAGTGGCCCTCGTCGCCTACCGACGCGCCAGAGGCCAAACTGTTGCATGCGAGTGGGGTTTGGCATGAAGAGGCGCAGCCTGCGAGTGCGCACGCCGGGGATTGGGACAGAGACAGGAACTGTCCAGGACATGGAGCGAGTGTGTCTGTGCATCTTCTCCTGGACAGCGGAGGAATACGTTGGGAGACCGTTGGTCGAACGTGCCTTGTCTGGGTAGCCATTTCCACGTTGCGGTATGGAAAGATAGTTGAGAGATGCCATGGTCCAGAGGACGGCAACGAGGGCAATGGCTCGCGTCCGCGGCTTTTAAGAATAACCAAGGCTTGATGAAAATCCTGTCCCTTCGCATCGGCTGCGCGCGAAAACATTTCCTCTCTTGTATATTCCGCAGCAGACTATGTTTAATCCCCCCAAAATAGTCCAATCTACCAATGTAACCATTCCCCATACATATTCGGGCGTTCGCCGCGAATGTACGACTCAAATGTCCGTTTCAACACTGTAGCCCAGTCGAGATCGACCTTGTCGTCATCGATCTCGTCTACCCACTCGTCCGGATCAGCGTCCGGGTTGGCAGCTGCCCTGGCAGCACGTTCGCCCTCCGCAAAACGTGGCCCGAGATCGGGCCAGTGGCGAGCTGGATCGAATGGCCGCCACCTAGTCGAATTTGTGAGCGAGTGAGATTCACCGTTAGCGACAGGGCGCAACATACCACGAATTATGGAAATGATACGAATACGCGCCCTTGAAGAACCCGTCAAAGCCTGTCGCAAGGGGAGCAGCACCCTGACGCGCGGGAGTACTGAAAAAGTCGGAAAAGCTAAAGGGGGGGTAATGGCAAACTCTTGTCGGTAAGGGAAGAACAAAGAACTCACGTAGTAAAGAAAGGGTGAGGAGGTCGTTCATGTTGTAACCCCTCAGCATTGAGCCAAGCAGGATCAAAAAGCGCGTCAGGGAGCTGAGTCAACAACGGCAACAGATATGCATCCTTCAAGTAGCGAGTGACCGAGCTAGGGTGGAAGTCGAAGCCATTCTTCAAGGCAGTCCGGAACAGGAACGACCCAAGTGCGGAACCCTTGTTGAGATGGAGCACCGCAGTGTTGTAAAAATCGTGATAAGACCAACGATAGGCAAATGCCCCTTTCCACCCCCATATCTCTTCCCAGTCACGGAGGAGTAGGGTGTCTGCGTCGATGTAAATACCACCAAAACGATGGGTGACGATGAATCGAGCCATGTCTGACAGGATCACGGAAAGTCTGTCATACGATGTTTCCGATTTCGAGCCAAGGCGGTTGGCTATGCCATCACTAGACGCAGGTCTCCGAGACTTGGGACCAGGAATGCTGACAGATACGCCCCCAGAATTGAAAAGAGTGTCCATCGAGCGCCATTCGTCCCGAAGCTCTGGAATGCTGTCGAGTTGTTCAGTGGTATTCCAGAGCTTGAACTTGATGATGCCCTCAAAGCGCGGATGTAAGAAGGGGGCGGCCCAAGGGTTCGTTTCCAAAGATTGATACATATCCACTAGCGCAGAAGCCGCGAGGGTAGCAGCTGCTGGGTAAGGATTGATCCAGACCCAAAACTGAGGGCGACATGCTAAACCAGGACTGTTCTCGAGCTGAAGTCCAAGGTTCTGGGTGAACAAGAACGAAAGAAGGGACGCATATGGCTTGTCATCAAATGGACCGGCCCAATACATGTGGAAAAGACGTGGATTTTGCGAATGGCATGATGTCACAAGGTCGCCATCCAAAGGATGTCTCTGTGACGGCGGGAGGCTTAAGGGAGGCTCCCATGATAAACCTTTTTTCTTCTGTAAACCTGCATTTTTGCCATACCGTCCGATTGCGGGGACCAGATGAATATTAGTATGCTGAAACTGTAGATCTTCTGCGGTAGATCCTTCCTCCGTGTATATATACTTGACTTTGTCCAAATTTCCTCGCCGTACACGTCGTCCATTATCCAGGCCGGCACCAGTTCGTAGAAATTCAAGACAATCGCGGACGAACTGACGGTCTTCAGATTTCGGCCCTGAAAGGGAAAAGAAAACCACGACTCACCTTCCCATCCACAAAATTACAGTGATCTAGTATAATATTGAGGTCTGCAATGCTGCTCGAGATTGGTCTAGGTGGGTATGCAACCATATCAAGATCTTGAGAAAGATTTTGAACTATATGGTATGTCCTTTGAGGACCAATGCCTCGGGTTGTGGTCGTTACAGGACCATGAGGAGGGGTGAACGACGAAACGAGCGTGTGCGCCTTGGCAGGCGGCAGGGCAGGATTAAGTATTTGTGTGGTGAATCCTATCTGTTCCGGTACTGCGGCAAGCCTGTAAGTATGCGCCCGGCATGCGATGGAAAACATCTCACTCTTTGCACTACTTGGATGATGACCACTATCTATCTCCCACCGCCAAATTCTCTGTAGTTCATCCCTGCTGAACACCAAGGTCGAATCTCTGAAGGTTGGAGCCCAGTTTGTCTCCTCTGTGCCCAGGAGTATCAGAACCGCACAGACGGCGAAGAGTCCCCCGAGGAAAGCGCAACAGCGAGAGAAGAGTCCTCTGCGGCCAAGCCAAGATACGGGTTGGACATGTGCGGGGCTTACTACCCTTACGCGGACACGGCGTGCTTTGGCGCCAGGCGCTGAAGCAGGGAGAGGGATCAGCCACGATCGATTATGGGCGGCTGTGGTGTCCATCTTGTCTGGGACAGAGGACGAGTCGGTGTGATCGGTGTACCGACCACGCCTGAGGGCAGTTACGTAGCGAGACGAAGTTGGCATGTTAAAATGCAAAAGGAGCGTGAGGGTTCATTGTCGACCTGCAATGGAGAACGGGGCGCTGATGCGAATGTAGAAGCCCGCCATGTTTGGAGGCATCAACTCAATTCACTACAGTACAGATGCCAACAGCGGCAATTTCTACAACAAACGGTCATTCTAGAATCTATGCTAACTCAGCGCGAGCCGAGGGGTTGCAATTCGAGGTCAGCAGTATCAGTTGGGACAGAGAGAATCCGAAGGGTGTTCGTGTGCCCAAGACCGCCCTTCCACCCCTGGACGGCGATGATGGTCGTCCCAGTTTTGATGATGTTCAAGTCAAGAGCATTCTTCAATCCGAAACGAATGCGATTGTCAACCTGAGCGGAAAACACACTTAGGATGCGCTCGAAAAATCATTTGGGCTAGCAACTCACGTCTGTCTGCCATTGACCCTCGGGAATACCGCGTGGCTCGGGGTACCAGAATGGGTAACATCCACGGTGCAAGTGGATCTGACGGGCAGTCTGCTCGTTGCGGGTCACTGAACGGAGGTATGCCACATCAATACAATGACATTATGTCAGTTCAGACCAGCATACCGGTGATGATCGGGACTAATGGCCGGTACTTGGACACCAAACGAGCAGTGTTGCCGCTGGTAGATAGCACGAGAATAGCACTAGCATTCTGCTCGGAAGCTGCAGCAACCGCAGCGATCGCTACGGTTTCCACCGTCTCCGTGGGTCGAGGCTGGATTGCCCTCAGCTCATCATAAAGCGGGGGATAGCAAATAGCAGCTTCAGCAAGAAGACACGTCTCGGCCATCATGAGAACTTGGATTAATTTCAGTCAATCACTCTGAATTGGGACATGCAGAATACTTACCAGATTCCACGGGATAGCTTCCTTTCGCAGTCTCTCCTGACAACATGACGCAATCGGCACCATCAAGCACAGCGTTAGCAACATCGCTGACTTCTGCACGCGTAGGCCTTGGGTTGTACTAATGAAATTTAGTAAAGTAATACCAAAAAAGACTTAGTTGCCTCACTGTCATGGACTGCGGGAGATTAAATTAGCCTTCAATCAAGTCTAGAAGCAAGCGAAGGTTCACCTCAAGCATCTGTGTGGCAACGATCACAGGCTTTCCGGCAATGTTGCATTTGGCAATCATCATCTTCTGAGCCAAGAACACCTGACTTGCGGGAATCTCGATACCGAGGTCACCACGAGCAACCATCACTCCATCACATTCGCGGAGGATTTCGTCAAAGTTTTCTACACCTTGTTCGTTCTCGATCTTCACAATAATCTTGATGTTAGCACCGTCGGGACCAAGGACCTGACGAATGTCCTTGACATCCTGAGCACGGCGAATAAATGACGCAAAAATCATGTCGACACCATTCTTGACGCCGAATTGCAGGTCTTTTTTGTCCTTGTCAGAGAGTGCCGGAAGGTCTACATCTGTCTTGGGGAGATTGACACCCTTGCGAGAAGAGAGGGTGCCATTGTTCACAGCACGAACGCGGACGTTGCTGCCGTCGATGGACAAGACTAGGAGAGATAGAATACCTAAATGTGGGTAAGCTTATGGTTCAATAACTACATCGAAGGCACTACCATCGTCGATGTAGATGAGCTTTCCTGGTGCAGTGACCTTGGGAAGGTTTTTCTGCGACAAAAAAAGAGTAATGAGAACACCCAAGACGTGTTGGCCAACGAAAACAACTGACATAGTCAAGCCAGAGGCGCTCGCTATCGCAAGATTCGTTGTACTTGTCATCGGTGGTAATAATGAATTCATGTCCTGCCTTGATGGGGATCTAAAACATGCGTGAGTCTTCCGGATCAACAGAGACCAGCGTATATGCATACATCTTTTCCGTCCTTCATCAAACCGGTGCGGATCTCAGGACCTTTCTACGGTAGAATGAGCTTGATCGTTTAATCGAGTGCTTGGGGGTACATACGGTATCCAGAGCGATAGCAACAGGACGTCCGGGCTCAGCTTTAGATATGTCTCAACACCAATGCGACTTGAGAGTGAGAGTGTGCTCACCGGCGACCATCTTTCTGGTGTTGTCGATGACACTCTGGTGATAGTCATACGAACCATGGGAGAAGTTCATGCGAACTGAGGTTGGTCACGATGTGAGCGATAGCACGATCGCATCACCGAGAGGGTGGCTCACCGACATTGACACCCGCACGCCTCAATGCGGCAAGTTTTTCGACAGAGTTTGTGTTTGGCCCTGAAACAAATATGAGTCTCTTGATCGAACCACCGAGTCTGAATTCGCACCGATCGTCGCGATGATGGCGGTCTACAGGTTGTGTGAATCTTGAGTTGCCTGCGGACGAAGGATGGTGACGTACCTTGCGAAGGAACTTGGTTTCAGCAGCTGGTAAAATGGCCTTTGCGGGGCTCAGGGTAGAGTTCCACTCGAGCTGAGAGCGAATGCCGTCGTAGATGAACATGCTTGGCTTGTTTGTCTGGGCAGAGAGGAATCGAGGGTGTGATCTGTGGTGGCAGGGGAATAAGGAGAGACGTTCAGTACCTCTGAGAGACAGACGACTGATGGTAGAAAAGAAAGGGCAGAAAGAGATTATCATAGCCAGGACAGTCTTATCGATTTGGTGGCCAGGGTCCTTACCTGAAGTTGGTGCTGTACGTACGTGAACGCGTGAATGGCGGGCGCGAGGCAGTGTGCGAGAGCCGTCTTGGTCGCGTCTTGGTCGTGCCTTTTTATCGCAGGCTGTCACAACCAGACTCAGTGGCCTGCCAATCGCGTTCGGGTGCGTCTCCGACGAACGTGTCCGCGATCACCGAAAATTAAGTAGTTCAACACAACTGCGATAACAATACGACATATATCCATCTCGTTCTTTGGTCGTGCATAGAAACCAACATCCCGGCATAAAAACGACTGAGCTGAAATGGGAGTCAAGCACAACGTATATAGCGGAAAACAAGCAAAAGAACACAACACAAGGGCCGTGGTTAACGTTACAGTACCCTCAGTGTCCACCCGTGCAAACCTCCGTCCGCACTCGCTGCAGCCTGAGCAGCAGCGAGCCAACCTGGGTCTGCTGCTGGTCCTCCAGGCGGCGTGAGAACGTGGCCGGGAGCCATGCCACTGAGATCAATGGATTGAAATACATTCTCGCAAGCTATCGTTCTTCCAGAATGGTAGCCAACCCCATCTGAAGCCCTGATAAACAGGATAGGCAGGTTCCTGCTAGCAATCGATGGCTGAGGAGAGTGGTTGGCCGTTTGGGGGCCGCCACTGGTTGGTCCGTCAACCTGAGCCCCCGCTGCGGCGCTTTCGCCACCAGATGGTGCTGTATGAGGTCCAATTGTTGCACCATCGGTGGCTAAAGCATTAGGGGACATGGCGTCCTCCTGGAGTGCTTTGAGAATTTCGGGGAGAGACGGCATTTCCACCGTCACCAGTGTGTGCAACGGTGAGTATCTCCCCGTGGTAACATTGGGGGAAACACCTGGCACAGTTCCGTCGTTTGGTGTCAATTCGGATGAAGGGCCCGCCATTCCGCCGCCGTAAGAAATATTCGTGAGTGGTCCTGGTGCGTGCGGCGGAAAGCAACGCGCACGGAGAGGACCGACATTGCCAAGATAGACTGTGAGTGGTTGCTGTGTACGTGTTTTCGGGTCTTCATAAAAGAAGTTGGAGACCGTCAGTTCCAAGGTGTTATTCGCTGGGCGGTAGGTCGGAGCCGTAAACAAAGTTGGGAACGGCGTAATAGGAAGTTCGGGTATTGAATTATTCTGACCAAACGCATCGAAAAACGTGTATTGGAACTTGGCTATGAATGGCAATGGTCAGCAAGTGAAGTTACTACTGATACGAGAGACGCATACAGATGCCAACGATTGTCCAGCACAGATAATCATCCACTTCGTCAGAGAGAACTCGAACGCCATCTTTCACTTCTTCTCTGATACGAGGTGTTTGGAAGATGAGAGGGTGTGTTCCACCTTGTGATGACACTCCAGGAGTAGATGGGGCAACTCCTGGCGGGCCAGGGACAGGGCCTGCGGCAGACAAGTAATGTCTCGAGCCATCGGCATTGACCCGTTGCAATGCTATTTTTTGCATCTGACTGACGGGACCACCATCTTCTGGAGAGACCCGGCCTTTGTCTACTTTGCGAATGACGAGGGGTGATGTGGCGATATTAGAAAGCGTGTCAGATAACACGACCTCACACCCATACGTCACGGCCTGATGGCCACCTGGAGTAATGTGAACGTGAGTATTGGTGTATAATACTTTCAGGTCACGTGAAAACATACCGTGGACGGGCGGAGCATCCTCCGGGCGGCGCACTACATTTACGTTGAAAGCTGACCAGCTAATGTTACTGGCACACAATTGGGCAGAGTCAATGGTCATGTATTTGGTGCGAACGGTTTGTGAGTTGATACGGTTGAAAAGAGAAACTGGACCTCCAGCCAGAATGCACGACGAGATGTTACGCGTCTTGGCTGTCTTCTTTGAGGGCTTAGATATAATTGTTACAGGAGCTGAATCAAAAGACGCCCAAATACGGCCACCACATTTTCGCCGCTGCCCTCTGCCGTGGCTGAAGGAGGATCCATGATGTCGAGAGATAGAGTGAAGCTCTTGGCCTTGGCGGTACCGGTGACATGGAGGAACTTGAAACTACCAGTCATGTTATTGTCGAGGGAAGTTTTCTGATCAAAGGAGCGCTCTCCTTGTTCAGAAACGACAGCCATGGAGAGTTGCTGGGAGCGCATCTGCCATACTGGTCCCTGAATATGGACGATAGGAGGGGGACAGAGGAAACGCTTCTCGCTGCCATATGATTTCTGGGCGACGGCGGCATGCAGACACATTACTGTGGTCATCGGTATGACGCGCGCCGGGTCCTGGGAGACATGATCGCGTACAGTACGACGAATTTTCGGATGGGGATCCTCCTGTTCGCCTTCGTCAAGCTTACGCTTAGTGTTCTTACTACCAGAGGGCTTATCGCGGAAAGAATGTGAACAATGACGCGTTTAAGCGCTCGGTAAGGGACTTACTTGGGGAAGTAAGGTGACGTGATGTGAAACTGTGAGCTGGGGAGGGGGAGGGTGAATAGCCCAGTGATGGAGGGAAGACTCTGGGGGCAAGTGGTCTTTGCGGCTCGCGGCAAGGATAGACTGGAGAGACGCGCTTGGATCGGGATTAGAAAGGACGGAGGCGGCGGTGACGGTCATGGTGGGGTGTGTATGGTTGACGACGCCATTGTTGGACGAGGGGGTTGGGGGTTTGATGGGCGGCAACTGCTGGGCAGAGTGGGGAATATGTTCGGCGGGTGGAGAGGTAGTGTCTACGAGAATGTCGAGGGACGGTTGGGACGGCGAAGGGGGGCGGGGGGACGAGCTCTTTGACGCAGCCTGGTGGAGGTGGGCGTCGAGGTGAGCGGCGTCGGGCATTGAGATGTGTGGGGAAGAGAAGGGATGAAATGTCCTCATAACAGTTTCCCGCCAGGGATAACGACGTTGGCTGCCAGCTGTGGGAATCGAGAACAGAGGTGGGAAAAACGAGAAAAGCCTGAGAGTCGTTCAATGTTTGGGTGATGACAAACTCAAACACCAACACGTGCTACTTCGTGGGAATTCAGCCACAAATTCAGGGGTCTGCACTGCCATCCTCACACGGTACTCTCGGGACCCGATATGCAAGGGTATGTTTTACAATAAAATTGGTCCTAAAGATGCAAAAACGTAGACAGAAGTAGATTGAGTCAAACAACGGTGGTAAAATAAGAGGGAATATTCCAATGCGATTCGTATCAAAGGTCAAGTAAAAATTTGGTCCATCAAGTTAACAGTCCCCGTATGCATCAAGAAGAGTCGTTGTCGCAACTCGTAGCTAATTTTCCTCTAGGATATCTGGTCTTCTAGCTCGGTGGGTCACGGAGCAACCTTCGCCCGTCGCCGGGTCCGTCGCGAGGTCGACTCTGCCCGGGAAAAGGGACAGTTGCATTCGCAGGTGTCCGAGAGTCGCGTTTAGACCCCCGGGGGTTGGGGAGGATGCCCAGCTCTACGTCATGTTGGTATCGTTGCCAGCCCTCGACTCTCAACATCGACTGCCGCTTCGACGAACTTGAGGCGTTAACTCCACCTTTGATCGCAGCGACCTTGTCTGCGCTCAAGGTGTTGCGATCACCCGGTTTACCTGCGTCGATTCCTCGTTTACCCGACCCATCGTCCGGTTTGCGCTTCCCTTTTTCCTCTCGTTCGAGTTCCGCCACCTTCTCCGCTTGGCGTCTGCTCACTACCTCCCGCTCAATGGCCATTGATCGTTCCCAGCGACTTTTAGCTGCCGCAAGGTCCGCAGACTCCTTCTCGGCCTGAGTAAGCGGGTTCTGCAGCCCACGCATCTTCTGTCTATGGCGTTCTTCAAGTTCCTCGAATGTTGCAACACGTTGTGGCTCAGCCCTCTGGGGAACGGGAGCGACGACGTTGCCACGAGGCAAAATGAAAGGCACGTTTGAAGCGGTGTCATGAGTAGCGGGTTTGATAGGTCGCGTTGGGGGTAATACAAAAGGGATGTTTGGGTTCGGCTCGGGGGAATTCTTCGTAGGGCGAGCACGGGCGAGGATGTGGGGGGTAGTGTTGGGCGGAGGCAGCTCGAACACAGGCGCATGACCGGGTGGCTGTAGCAGGACAGCAGGAATGTTACTCGGATGAATCTGTGACTTCTTCGACTGCAGCTTTGATACACCAGTAAGTGTAGCGGCGATGGGCACATCCTCATCTGAGAGGTCGTTGGGGGTGGTATCGTTGCCGCTGACCTCAAGCATGCTCTCACGACGCTTGCGCTGGACGAGGGCTTCGGTCACTGCCTGAGGTATAGGAAGGCGTTGGGCGTTGGGCATGGTGGCAGAAACAGGCGTGGTTGGAATCGGAATAGTCACACCTGATGGTGGCTGAAGTAGTTTGCGGTCACGTACGTAAGCATCCCAATCTTCATCTTTTGGCAAAGGGACGCTTGTGGGACGGCTTATGGAGGCGCCAAGGGGAGGCGCATCCATGAGCTTCGACAATTCCATAGATAGTGCGCGGCCACGCGGATCAGGTTGTCTAGGAGGTCGTGTATGAGGCCGAGGGGCAATAGCGTTGTCAAGGTCATAACTGAGAGTGCGGCGTGAGGTGAGCGAGAGCTTGCGTGAGCGGGAATCATCAGAATCTATGCCAGGTGTATCTGTCCGCAGCGCATCAATAGAACGTCGGATAGTCTGAATTTCAGCAAGGAGTTCCTCCTTGCGGGCGAGGTCGCTCAGCTCGGCGGAAATCTGAACTCTCTGGACTTCCCTAGCTTCTTTCCCGATGTCCGGTCCTGCGTCGGTGATGAAGCCTGCCGGAACGTCGTCTTGAATTCCAATTCCGAGATCTAGATGAGGGAGATGAGCTCCCGGAGCCTGAGAGCCCCTCGCCGTACGCTTGAGGTCATCCTCGGGCATCGGTGCTGCCATGAAGTCGGACACGCCAGAGGTATGGCGGGCACGACCGCCAACGAAAGTAAAAGTGGACGCACGACCTTCGTTGGATCCAGATGTCGGGAAGTCCTTCATGAGAGGTGTGCCCGAGTATCCGCTGGACCGAGGATGCGTCCCAAGGGATGGGTGGTCATTCTCCCACTCTTCTTTCTCTTTCGCGAGCTCCACAAATTGATTAGATACGTTGAGCTCAGCTTCTTCGTCTCTGCGCCTTTGTTCTTCGGCGATCTCTTTTAGCTTGCGCTGGAGAACACGAAGGATACGCAGTTGGACTGCGCCTCCCATAAGGGCGACCGCACCGATCAGGCCAAGTTCAATTTCCATAATCTGCGAGACAGGAAACGCAATGTTGTTGCTTGTATACTTTGGGAACAAAGTATTGAATCCCAAGTTCCAGACATAGAACTGGTGGGATATGTGAGCACCCAAATAAAACCGCACTAACATGCGTTACGTACTTCCTTGAGACCAGCAGTGGTATAGCAATCGACGCCTAGAATGAATGCCGATGATCCAACGAAGGCAGTTGCTAGAAGCAACATGTGCCAATGAAGCTTTGGAATCGTACAAAGCACAAAGGCAACGACACCACAGGCTAGGATAGCGGTTAGGTCCCGAATGCAAGATGCGTCAAGGTCATACCAATATACAATATCCAGCGTAGTCCAACGGATGGAATGAGGCCACCATTTCTGAAACATTGTATCCACAAACCGAAGGCGAAACCTCCCCAGGCCCCAATGAAGTATTTGGTGGCCTTCCAGAAGAAGATGGTGAAGGCACCCCCCATTATACCGGCCACGGAACATGCGAGCACAAACATGCCCTGGAGCGTTTTACTCGGGGTATTAACTGCCGGGAGGATACCAAATTTGACGATGAGAACGAAGCAAACGAGCGACAGGGAATAAAATCCAATGAGGAAGAAGGAAGTCCTGAAGGACCGAGATTCAGCGATCAGATGTGTGGTGTGGAGGAAACTGCACACCATCTATTCTTATGACCCCAGAACGCACTTGGGAGGCCTGTCAAAATGAGGATAGCTCCTAGAACGCCGAAAGCAGGATTGATTTCCGTGGCCAGCACAATGGGTGTGGGTGTTGGCGATGAAGAGGCGGACGTTGAAGCAGTGGGGGTTGGAAGTGTGCTGGTGACATTGTAGACGACGGGAACCACAGTAGTGAAGGGGATGTCTTGGCTGCCGGAAAGACTGGCGGATGTTGTGGTGTAATAACTCGTGGCAAGAAAAGTGGTGACATTTGAAGAAGGTGTCGGGGTCGGGGTCGAGGTCGGGGTCGAGGAGGGAGGCGATGAGCTGGTGGAGTTTGCTGGGGCAGACGTGGACTGAGCGGAGACACGGCCAAGAAGGAGGGACGAGAAGAGAAGAGACAAGAAGGCACACACGCGAGCTGGAGCCGGCCTCATCGTGGGCAGGGGGGAGGGAGGGAACCTGCGAACGGGCAAGGGGAGAAGGAGAGAGTCCCGGGAGGGCGAGGCAGACGCAGACGGGCAGGTCAGCCGCGCAACGGCCCACGGGGATGTGCGGGTGACGGAAGTTCGCAACAAGTCTACTTCGCTTCACGCCCGAAGCATTTACTGTCTCTGGTTTTCGATTAAACATGCTTGTTCGGACGAGAAGATATGTATGTAACCGAGTGGGCATAGAGGTGAAATAATGTACGTAGTATGCATTCCATCTCGTTTCCTTGGCCGCCGCAGGCACGCCGAGTTTCATCACCACACTTTGTATGTGGAAACCTGTCCACATGGCAATAGATCAGAATAGATCTCGCTTGCAAACATGGGCGCTTGCATCCGACCTCGTCCAACGACGTGGCATGTGCTGACAATACACTCCCCTACGTGGCACATCGATTAGTCAAAATGTTCCAGTCTAGTAGGTTGGACGCCGATCCGTGAAAGAACGATGGTCATCTTCCTGGGGCCATCCGTCACCACCACCCTGTTCCCTGTTCTTGCTTCCTTGCGCTCTTCCAGGATAGTGATCACCTTGCCTTGTCTCCCGAATCGCCCCACCCGTCCTGCAACGTGCAGATATGCATCACCTGACCGTCCTTCGGGGGCTCCAAGCATGAAAACATGCGACAGATCCGGAAGATCAATTCCCCGGACAGTTGCGAGCGTGGCGACGATCAATACTGGATTCTCGTCTGAAACCTCATCCATCTGGGAGAGAACATGAGTGCGACTGGCTTCGTTTGCCACTAAATCGAGGGGATGCGCGTTGACACCCAGCTGTCGCAGTTCGAAGATAATTTTGCGCACAGCCGCAGTGGCTGGTAACACTAGAAGTGCAACACGAGGCACGTCGAGAGCAAATGTGGCGGCAACTGCCTCTAACATGGCTGGATCGAATGCCAACGGCGCATGCAGCAGTTCTACGAGACGATGAGTCTTTAGTAGACAATCAAACATCACTTCTTACCTTTGTCGGTGTCGTCCATGAGTTCAGGGTCATCCTCTCCATCGTAAAAAATGCCATCTTCATCGTCATGATCGTTTTCTATCAAGGTCGCATTACCGTTGACATCCGACTGCGACGGACGAGCACCGACAATGTTCTTGATATCTCCTGTCTTCGATACTACAAGGACATGATGTACGGCACTCCGACCCAATCTATGGGAAGGCAGAGCTGAGGAGCGTTTTCTGATCAACTTCAACACCTCCCCGCGCTGTACCCACCCAAAGGTGCTGAATAACGCATTTCGCAACCTATTGCGTAGCGTAGCACTGATCATGATCAACTGTGGCCTGCAAACTGGAGCAGCATGGCCGTGTTCGAGTGACTCATCCCAGGCGGAATGTGAGCGCTGGTGCATCCACTGCTTGTCTCTGGATGAGGGGTAAAGTCTGTCCAGGATCCGGACGAGATCTGGTATGTGCGTCTGTGGCTTCTTTTGAGACGCTCTTCTGCGCTCTTTCGGGAGTTTGCTGCTGGGAACGCGCAGGAGCGCGTCCACTTCGTCCACCACGACTGTAGAGAGCGCAGCTAGTCGAAACCCCTCAGGTTGGCGCTCCATAAGCTCCAGTGCCGCGTTGGGAGTGGCAATGAGGATGTGAGGGGGTTTATGGACCAAGAGGTCCTGGTCAGACGACGCGGATCTGATCGCCTCTTGCATGCGAACAGGCAAACCTCGCAATGTTGACTTGTCTACGTGTCGAACGACAACCTGTGCGTATTTCGTCAACGAGGATGGTGCATGCCCCCCAGGCAGGGTCATATGGTGTATCCAATGTAGGTATTGATATGCAAGGTCTCGGTGCGGCACAATTAACAAGCCAGTCAGTGCCTTCCCAGTACCGTCTTTATTCTCGCCCATAACTGGGCTCGCTTTGCGTGTCGGAAGTTTGCTTAGCAGGGCCAATATTGCCGCAAATGATCTAGTAAATGGTGATTAGTCTCCTCGAACGCGTCCTGTTGACTAACCAACACACTTTCCAGTTCCAGTGTCGTCCTGCAGCAAGACATTTCGATTTTTAGTTATAGCGCGTATAAGCTTTCTCTGCATTGCGGTTGGTTTTCGAACATTTGGGAAAGCATTGCGCAACGACGCAGCTACAGTGGGTTGAATCCCGGCAGCCTCGAAAGAATCTTGGTCCACTTCAGGAGAATGAATACAAATTCTGCCATTGCGCGTTGTTTGTTGGCTCAAGTAACGTGCAATGATTGCCTTCGTGCACAAGCGTCGTGAATGGTGGAACGAAAGAAAGGACATAGATATCCACGTGATCTCCGTCTTCTGTCTTCGCCACATTCGCGCCAACAATATTAATGTACTGGTCAATTAGTTCACATTAAGTTACAAGGAGTAAGAGGGGTCCAATTTAGAGCTGTATACTAGTACAGCCGATCATGGTCAAACGTGAGGATGGAAGGTGGGTACCAAGGGAAGTAGGGAGAAAGGATGTTAAAAGTTCGCACCAACCTCGCATAGTCAATCCTTGGTATTGCGAAATAACAGCGCACGGCGCGGAGACGGCGAAAGAATGCCCATACAATTCATATAGCATCTTCACCAGTTGCGTCCGTGCTCCTTGTCTCAGAGGATGGTCGCTGCTTTGAACGTAATTCTTCTTCCTCCACTGCCTGCTCACCATCCATCCTCGCGAGTTCCTATTCCTCGTCACCCCCAATGGGGCGATATGTGCTCCTGTTGTCGCGGTAAAGGAGTCGACTGACCCATCCTCTCTCTGCAGGATTGTATCGTCGGCCAGAGCCAACTGACAACCGATCGGAATGGGCACCCGACATAAGGGAAGCGCGCTCGGACTCGTAGTCAAGTCTTTCCTCTGGAAAAAGATCAAACCTCGTTCCTGCCGGTTTTGTGGAACGAATTCACCTTCGCCAAACACGGCATCCATCTCTTCCAACGGCACGCCCATGGTTTCGGGATATACTAGAGCAGCGTTAGCAAAAAAAGTATGGCAAGAGAGAAACTAGACCGACAAAAGTACACAAGGACAAAGCTGCATGCACAGTAAAAACCGTGCATGGGATATAACCTCCACGTAATGACTTCTTGCAAGTAAGGTGTTGTTTCTCCCACAAAGAAATTGAACGCCCTAGAGCAGAAAAATCAGTCAATGTACGGGTAAACTGTGAGTCACTGACCAGTTTGTCGCAGTCGAGATTGAAACACCTTTGGACCGGAAAGTCAGGGGCATGATCTAAAGAATTTTATTCAGCATTCCCAGCACTGCGTCAGCTTATAGCGCACCTCAGGGGGATAGAGCCATGGAATTGGTCCCCAGCTTCAAGAGATGAGCAAGACTCGGATCGCGTGACGAAATCCATACCTATAGCCGAACGCAGCGTTGAATACGATCACGCAAGCAACAACTGCTTGGGGAGTTGCCGGAACGTCCATGTACATCCACCATCCCGTGAGACCCAGAGCGATGCCCATCTATATACACTGATTAAAAAGAACCAAAGCCAAGTCATTATGACAGTGCGTACGACAACAGCACCTGAGAGGAGAATGAACCGACGACCCCAGCGATCTACCAAGTACCAACTGAAACCGAGATGTGAGCAAAGTAAAGACAGTATGTACGAAATACATACGGCGGAATAGTGCTAAGCACGTAAATGATAGCGTTGATGCCCGTCATGAGAACGGCATCACGCCCAAGCCATCCAGCCTCTGTAATATTTCAATCACGGTTTGCTGTACGCAGCTTAACTAACTGCACCTTCAAATACCGAGGCTAGCTTGCGATATTAGCAGGTACTTTGGGCATCTTGCATACAAAGACTCACGTGCATAATAGGAGATTACTGTTGATGGACGTTTTTCTCAGAGGGAAGTGATGTGAGGGCGCGACGACGTACCATTTATCCCATTCTTGCAGATCATGAGAACGTCAATCAGAGTACTGGGCCGAGAACGATAACATACCAGTTGAGCGAAAGCTTGAGAAGACATTGCAAGCAAGACACGGCGTTTGTACTTTCTCCACATTGTCGAATACGAGCGACCCTCGCCAAGTTCACGCTGGACAAGGAATTGAATCGAGGTGTAAACATGACATAACCACTGGGACACCTACTTCGGAAACGACTTTCTCTTTGATTTCTCGAAATTCTGCCTGTGCAAGTATGTGGTTGGGATCCCCACCATGCAGATCTACAATAACGCGCATCCCAGCTGCATCTTGGTCAGTATCAATCAACCACCTGAGAAACGGCGTCAGTGTCTTATAGATCACGGGTGCGGTGTTTTCGTACCGCGGGCTCTCTGGCATCACTAGGCTACCAGCTGCAAGGATGGCTCCAATGACGCATTGAATGAAAAGGGGTATACGCCAAGATAAATGAGAGTCGAGGAACGAGCAAAAATAGTCAGTCCACTGGAAGCTACGATATTAGGACAGAAAGAGGCTGCTGGAAAGACAGGCTTACGACTGAAGTAGCATAACCGGCAATGTTGCCTGTGAACTCCATGCAAGCAAGAGCGCCTCTCTGAGGGAGCATTAAATCGTGTTCGGAACGCGTAAGGTATGTACTTGCATGATTTGGAGGAGAAATTTCACTCTGATATATCGGAACAATCGTGCTAGGCATTGCGGAAGGTAAGCACAAAGTAAGGGTTGTTGCAAGGTCACGCACGATAATAAGCCGACACCGAAGCCACTGATGACGCGGCCGATGATCATGACGTAGAAGCCGGTGGTGAACGTCTGAATGGCACCTCCAATGGTGAAGACGAAGGCACCGACGAAGAGTGTTCCCTTTCGTCCGATGATGTCGCCCACGCGACCAGCGGCGATGGACGTGGCTTCCAGGGGTGAGGAGGGAAGATAGCGGAAAGGATAGGCGTACCTAAAGCGCCGAGCTCCAAGACTGCGACCATTGTTCCGACTTGTAGAGGGCCTGGGGAGTTGAAAAATTGTTTAAAGTAGGGGCCGGTGATGATGCCAGACATGACACTGGTTGAGGGGGTAAGGACAGGGAGTAACAGAGGAGGGGAAAGCGCACCCCTGGTCGTAACCGAACTAGAGAGATGTGAATGTGCATTAGGAAGCGAGGATGAGACGGGGGAAACGCACGAGAAAGACGCCGAGACTGGCGAAGATGGAGATGGCGTAGAGGAGAGGCTGCCCGACGAGCCTGTTCTGCGAGGGAGGATCTGCCATGGTTTCATTTACTGGGGGATGGTGGGTGTACAAGAACAAGCCTGACGCTGCGCCACCACCATCATCATGCCCCGTTCAGACACCTCCGTAGACACAGCGTCAAGCGACGACGACGAATACAGACTCGCGCAGAAAGAGTGGCAGGAGAGCGTCGAGGAGCTCCAGCAGCTCGCCCTCGTCCTCCTCCTCCCCTGGCTGGGCAAATTCCTCGGCCGCAAGACCAGCCATTGGCGTGCGTTTTTTCCGTCCTCGCCAGTGCCGTGCTCACCCTCGCCCAGTGTACGCCCGCTACCTCCGTCTCGGGCTCGGACTGTCCTTCTTCCTCGGCGACAGACCGCTCGCATTGCCTCTCTGAGTGCTAGTGTCAGAAATACGGTCGAGGTTCTACTCTCGTCTTCCATCCCCTTCGTTTTCTGACCCTCCAAACCAAGCTCGCCAGCCCCCCATACACGGCCTGTCCCCGGGTCATCTCCTCTACCACACCATCTGCATCCGCCCATGCCTCCCTCGCAATCAGTCCACGTAGCAGGATATACCATGTATCTGACCCAATCGAGAATCTCCTCTCAACCATCTTCCTGTAGTACCCAAGTGCATCCGCTGTGCCCTCCGTCGCTGGGTTCTCCAGACATGCTTTGATCAACACATGGTACCCAGCCCGGTTGAGTTGCATGCTCCGTTTCTTCATCCCTTCCAATACGTCGTGCTTACACTGCTGCGCCAATGCTAGGTCACGCCAGTCATGGCGGTGCAAACTCGTCAGGATGCCCGTGTATGTCACTTCGTTCGGGTGCACCTCTGGGTTCTCCTCCATCTTCCGCAGCAGATCCATCGCCGCCCGCAGACCTTGTTCCGTGCCCTCCTCCATCTGGTGGTTAATGATCGATGTGAAAAAGGCTACGTTGGGCTCGATGTTCTGCTTCCGCATGAGGCTGAGGATAGCATCTGTGGCATCTGTGCGACCAACTTTGAGCAGCGCGGAGAGCACCGTTGAAAATGTGTAAACATCCCCGACCAGACCATCCTCCCTCATCCAATCCAGGATGCGCGAGATTGCGCGGAACTCGCCTCTTCGCCCATGGTAGTTGAGCAGACTGTTGAACGACACTACGTCAGGCTTAGGTCCTTCCTCCCGCAACCTCCCGAATAGCGCATGAGCTTCACTTTCCCGACGACTCTTCAGCAGTCCATGCAGGACAGTATTGTAGAGTGTCAAGGCATCCTCTGGAGTCGGCGACAAACCAGTAGTAAGCCTCGTTTGGAAAAGAGTATGGTATTCCATTGCATCGTCTGGTCTGCGAGCGGTGAAAAGGGCGGATATAACGGCGCGGAACGTTGACGTCGTTGGTTCTATACCCATGGATATCATTGTACGCCACGCCTCTTCCGCGTCCTTGGCTTCTCCCGTGCGCTCGTACCCAACAATAAGAGCAGTCCAGGTGATGACTGTGGGTCGAATCTGGAACCGCAGCATATCGTCCCAAAGAGTCTCAGCCAGATCTCGACAATTGCATTGAAGGAAAGCGGTCAAGATCGTCGCCCAGTTGATTTCGTTCAGGGCTATGGGTGTCAGTGGCGTAACACTAGCTTGACTTGGCGCAATGTACGGTTCTGGACCACAGATACCGTCAATGATAGACTGATAAAACTTCTTGAGACCCTGGGTGTCTCGAGTAGCAGCGAATGCGGTGGCGCGTGCCGTGATGAAACGTGGTTCGGAGACATATCTTGCGACGCGTAGCCTACGGACATATTCCTCCACCTTGCTTGTCAATGACTTGCTGGGGAACGTAGAGAGAAATTCCGTTACGAGGCGCGGAGAAATCGGAGCAGGGAATGGGAGGTATGCATGTAGCGCATCGCGGAACGAATCTCCGATGGCATGGGCAACGACCACGGCGAGAAGGATGGAAGGGGGTTGAAAGGAGCGGAAGTCCGAGTAAGTTGGCAAGTCAATCACCAGCTCGTCGACATCGTGATCCTCTTCCGAGGCAATGATGTCTGGAGAGAGGGGCTTTTCCTCGATGACCCGGAGGAACCGCGCGTACAAATTCAGGGTAGTCATGCGATCACCACTTCGCAGGTGGGCCGCCATGTATGCAACCAAAGCGTCGGGAGCCCCTTTGGTCGCAGCGTAAAACGCAATTTCCTCGATGGCTTTGCGGTCATTGGGGTCCCAGCCCTGGGTTGTTTTCGGACAGAGTGCTGCCAACAGCTCCGAGCACCTGCGTAACTGAGGCCCAAATAGCGGTAGGAGGGCCTTGTCCCGCAAACGTGTCCAATGTTCCCAGACGCGTCGTGTGTCACGCGCTGAGAGAGCCTGTCGAAGCTCTACGAGACGCTGATTGAAGAACAAGATGTCTGGGTCTGGGATGTCTTGGGTGTGGTAGGCTTGCGGCTGCTTTGTGCCCTTGGCGGGAACGGGAACCGTAGGTCTCTCGACATTGCGCACGGCAGCGAGAACGCTAGCGGGTCTATATCCAAATGCGCGAGGGGCAAGGAAGTCGAAAAGATGGACATTGCGGATTGACCTGAGCATCGACGCGGTGCTGAAGCTGAGCGTGGGCCTTGCGGAGCTAGATATTTGTTTCTGCTCCTCGTCGCGATGGGCCACGGAAACTCAAACAAGCTATACATCACACACGCTGAGCACACCGGTGTCCTCGGTCAGCACTCAGCCTCGTCGTCGGGCTACAAGGCGTGCGTGCGCTGTTCACCGCTGCCGCATTTACATCTCTCAACCCTCCGTTCCACAGAAAACTACAGGTCCCGCATCCCAAAGCACAGACGCCGTTTGACTGTTGTGCGCTTTCTTTCCAGCCGTTTGAGCACCCAGTCTGTGCACGCAACAAGGACGGAACCGGTTTTGTCTTTGACCTCGTAAACATCATCCCTTGGCTAAAGCGAGTTCCCTTTCTCTCGTGAGTCGACATTTCATCTTACATCCTCTCTTTCAAGGCAACATAACAACACAAACCCGATCACCAAAGAACCTCTCTCCCCAAACGATCTCATCAAACTCAACTACTCACGGAAGCCGTCCGGAGAAATCCACGACCCTATTTCATTTAAGCCATTCAGCGAGCACTCCCATGTTGTTGCAATTGCAACAACTGGCAATGTATTTCTTGCCGAAAGCGTCCGAGGTGGTAAGGATCTTTTGGAGGAAGAGAAGTTTAAGAGGTATATCCAGAAATTCATGTGCCCTTGTAAATTCTAAAGTGAACATTTCAGTGACGACGTGATCACCCTCCAAAATCCCCATGGACTCCCTTCTGAATCTCCGCTTACTGGGGCTGCTGCTGTGGCCATCGCCGCAAAGACTGAAGAAAAGGCAAAAGCCCCCATTCCAAAAGCTGTTGCAGAGGCCAAAAAAACCGTCCCTTGTATGTATCCATACTTCCCTTGTCTTCACATTCGGACCATTTTGCAGGGAACATCTCTCCATATTCCAGCGGTGCACCTGGTGCGTCGCTGACGTCAACCTCTGTGGATCCTCAGACACAGTCTTCGAAGCTCCTTTGGGACGAGGAGGAACTCATGTTTGAAGACCTATCAAACCCTCCGAAGGGTAAGGGTAAAGAAAAGGATGTAGGCAAGCGCCGAGCCTATGTTCGAGTCATCACAAGCCTTGGTGGATCCCTCAATCTGGAATTATATTGTGAAAAGGTTCGAGGAACCATGCTTGCATGCGCTGCTCTCATTCATTATTAATAGGCCCCAAAAACCTGCTACAACTTTTTGATGCTTGCTAGAGCGGGCAAGTACGACAATTGTCTTTTCCACCGGTTAATTCCCGGGTTCATGGTAAGATAGATCCGCCCCTTTACCGCTGTCTCTATCCGCTAACTTTCCTCCAGGTACAAACGGGGGACCCAACTGGGACAGGCGCGGGGGGACAGTCATACTGGGGCACACCTTTTCGTGACGAATATGATCTGAAAGGCGCCGTTAAACACGACAGTCGGGGTGTCATTGCGATGGCAAACAAGGGCGCTGGCACAAACGGGTACGTGTGCGTTTGACAGAAAGTATTTGCGGACGCTAACACCCAGAGCAAGATCTCAGTGGTACATCACGTTCAAAGCAGCAGCGCATCTTGACAACAAGCACACCGTCTTTGGCAAACTGGTCGGGGGCGAAGAGGTTCTAGATACTTTGGAAAAATTGCCCCGGAAGGAAGGAACTGAGCGGCCAGCTAAACCGGTGCGAATAACGGAAGTCGTGATGTACGTTTGATCCATTCTACCCCTTTCCGTCTGATAACCGTGACCCAGCCATCAAGATCCGTTTGAGACCTACAAAACGCGTCTCGCCAAGAAACTTGCCCTCCGAGCAGAGGCCAACAGCGAAGGGCCAAAGATATCTCAGAAAACACCGGCTGACAATATCAACTGGTTTGGGGTCAAGGTGGGCGCAAGTGATGAATCCTCAGGGAGCACGCCCGGCGCTGGCGTCGGGAAATACCTTGGCAATAAGAGACCACTCGAGCTGGAAGGTGTTGACAAAGCCCTACAGGCTGACGAATCTAAAAAGAAGAAACGGATAGGTTTTGGTGACTTTGAGGGCTGGTGATATTTGACATAGGGTGATATCCAACGCCCTTAAACGCCATTGCTTACTTTACAGTGATAGAATGATTTGTAAGGTAATAGTGACCAATGATGATGATATGGATGTCTGATCCTCGTATGACTCGATCAACCTGGTACTGCAACTCGCCCCATTACATCCTGGGCCTGCACTAGCGAAGCGCGCTCTGTCGCATAATACTAAGCAAGTAGCGTGACACGAAAACGCACAAGGATCACCTTCTGTTTCATGAGCAACAGGTTGTTCCTTCGGTGCCGACGGTAACATTGGTTGGATTGGGGGCTCCAACTGAAACTTTGAGATGACGCGGCCAGCCAAGTAGAACAACAAAACTTACACTTGCAGCCTGAAGTTCAAGAAGCTCGGCCTGAACATCATCCTCCTCTTCTAGGGTCAGCTGGTTCGCTAGCAAGTTGCCGATTTCCTGAATAATATGAAAGTCAAGTGAAAGATCATGAAAATAACATATTCTGCGTACCCGCTGATACTCCCTGGCTTCATGCGTCTCTTCCATCAACCTTTCGACACTTTCTAGGCTCATCTCTCGATGGATCTCCTTCAGCACTTCATTTCCTTGTTTCAAGCCATGCAGAACTGAAACCTCCACCAACGAGAACTCGATTGACGAGACCTGTGCAACAGAGTTATGGCACGGATCATAGAACGGTGCGCTAGACCGACTAGCTGTTCCAAAGCTGCGAGTTGATCATCCGTCCTTAGAAGAAGGCTTTGCTGGTATTTTCTTCTCCTCAGGGCTATGAGGGCGCGGTCTTTGTCACCCGCGATAAGATGCGACTTGGCAATCTGATGTTCGCGCTCGAGGATGACTTGGATCTGCAGAAGGGGATTTTGGGATTGACAGTCAAAGTGGACACTCGAGCACACCTTTTTCTGATACTGTTTCAACTTGTCACGCTGTAGTTTGAGGCTGAGGGGCAGTTGAGTGTCTCCAGGTGTGCAGACACTGGAAAGGCGCACTCGAGGATTGCACGGTCTTGCCGGGTGATCTTTGGTGTGGACTGGCCTGATCCCATAAGTACCGTACCAACTTGAGAGAACAGTCCCTCGCGGACACTGTCGAGGCGGCTTGCCAAAGTCCCCTGTTCCGGCCTACTCGGTTCGAAGTAAGTAACTCGTTGCCAATACGACTAATGATATTCCCACCAAAACCTGTTCCAAGAACACCCGCAACCAGTCCTCGAGACGGATCAGTTGCCCTCTTCTGCTCGGCACTCGTAGCGAGGCAATGCTGGCTGTCGCACTAGTGTCCATGCACACAGCGAATGTCTTCTCTACTCTTACGGTCATTCAAGTCCCCGAAACTCTCTTTGCCTCCAACTCAATCTCGCTACCGCTTCTATCATGACTATATCCGTTTTCACACCCCAGGTCAGTACGTTCAGACAGCGAGCGCATGCTTCGCTTTACCTTCTGTGGCGAGTAGGTGGTATGGGGCGAATACCTTTGCATTCACCAACGGTAATCGGTGTTGCAACTTCGAGGGGCGACAGAGGGTACGTTTCTTCACGAGGACAAACATTCCTATCGTTGAGACCTCACCCAGTCATCAAGAAGACTACCATGCAATTGCTGCTCTTTCCTTGGACCCTGAAGGTCTTCGCATGAGTATCCAAAAGTCCATCGGTATCGATTGGGAACCCGAAAATGCCATAGATCCTGTCGCCCGCCAGGTCGTATTTGTAGGCCTCTATGACGGGTATGTCAATCAACAAACTCGGTCACTTTCTACAGAGCACAAACAAACTGCAGACATGGCGGTTCTACTGTCTCTCAATATCTACGTCAGGAGCTGCACGGTTTATTCGAGTCTGTTGACAAAGCTCACATTCCCGAATTATTTCTTTGGATCAAGGATTTGGGTGGCTATTTTAAAAGGTTCACAGGTGGTGTACTTGCGCCATGGATCAACAGCCCCCAAGACACGCTACCTCTTGATCTGGAGGCTCGCGCCACACAAGCGTTTTTTGAAGTTGGTAAGGACGATATGTATTGTTTGTGATGACCATGTGCCGATCATATTTAGACAGGCTTCTTTCCATAGAAAGCGAAGCGAAGATGTGTGGTGCAACAGCCTCAGTGGCCATACTCCACTCTTTAGACCGTCCCGCTCGTCCATTTTTCTCCTCTAAGAAGCTTGCGCTCACAGTGGCGCACTGCGGGTGAGATGGAAGTCTATTGTTAGTCGCTTGAGTTGACTGGATCCCCAGCGACGCTCGAGTCCTGTTATGTTCTAGGAAGGGTGGCTACGTGCATCCCATGACCGAAAATCACCACCCAGATTCACGTGTTGAAGCTACTAGACTACGACGCATGATGGGCTCCGCATTAATCACTGATTCCTTCGGAGAGTCCCGGTCCGTAACCGTTTTCTCTGCATTCGTGTGACCACTCACATCCATTCGTAGATGGATGGGGGCACTAGCGAACACAAGAGCGTGAGTTAAAAATCACGTCGGGAAAGGTTTTGCTGACCGTACTAGTTTGGGAGACCTCAAATTCAAGCCTTTTGGCGTTACACCCGAACCTGAGGTCCGCGCAAAGCTGTTGGAAGGTATGTAATGACATCGCCACATCACTTTCACAACTCGACTCCTTTTATTGCTTAGGTCGTGACTGGGCATCGATGGTTGTCGTCTCAGATGGAATATCCTCGACTCTGTCTGATGACGAAATTGTCGACCTTACAAGAGATGCCCCTACCCCGAAAGCGGCAGCGGATCGCATTTTATCATTTGCTCAAGAGTTAGGTGCTTGGGATAATGCTACTGCGATTGTTGTGCCTCTCGCAGGATGGGGACAAATTGAAGGGCCTGACAAGAGTTTCGCATTGCGAGAGTTTCGGCGACAACAAGCAGGTTAGGACGTCTTTTCCTATTCTCTGTCATCGCTCACACGTATCTTGCGTTCAGTTGGAAATGAACGTCGCCAGCGGATGTTGTAGCTGTGGACGTTCTTCGTGTTGAACAATGCATAGAAATACATACATTAAGCCATATTGTTGAATCAACCGTTACCCACGAGGTCTTAGATCTGTGCCACTGCGTGTCCATCCGCGCGAGGGTCAGAACCCGCTGCCCAGACAGTCTTGCCTGACGGATCCACAATCCTTTGTATGATCTGTCCACGACCCATCATTCCTCTTCCAAAACCGGACACAGTCCTAGCATCATGTCCCATTTCTGAAATGCCATGTTCAGTAATTCCGTAATTCGTGATCCAGCCGAACATCTATTCACCTCTCAATCTGGCGATTGTTGCAGGAGGAATGTCATCTTCAAAGTATACCTCGCTGTTGACAACATCGAATTCGTCATCTTGATCATCGTAATCTGGAACACCTGCAGAAATACAGAAACGTGGCGCGTCCAGGGCAGCTTGGGCTGTAAAACCACGAAGGATGTTGAGGAGGACTTGGACGTGACCTTGCGGCTGATGTGAAATATCAGTGGGTAGCCGAACAGACTTACATAGTCCTCCTCACCTGTATGAACCCCCCCATTACTCCGTACGACAAGAAAAGTTCGTCGCCTTTCAGTGCCATCGCAGGAATGATTGTGTGGTACGGACGTTTACCACCCTATAGAATTCAGTGTAAGACCCAGACTTGTTGGAGTTAGTACCTATATGATTCACCTGCAAGCAGTTCGGGTGTCCTTCCTTAAGGACGAATCCTGCACCTCTGTTCTGAAGGGTGAACCCGCACCCCTTCGGCACGGCTTCGCAAAGAGTGAGTCGATGTCAACTCAAATGATTGCTTTGCACAGCACCTCCTGTACCGAAACCTGTTTCCCAAAAGTAGATGACCACGCAATGCGTATCCAGAATGCATGCTGACATACCAGCGTAATTACTTTGGATATAACTGCAAGCATTCCCCCATTGGTCAGCAGCTGAACGCTAGTCAATCAAACTGAACGCGTGCATTATTCATGCATACCAGTGAAGTAGACGGTATCAGAAGAGTTCACAGGATTTCCGTGAATGACCTCGGGGTTGGCCCTCGTTGGGTCAAAGAGGCGGGCACGAGAAGCGAGATATTCCTTTCTAGCGGTTAAATCCATGTTGGTTATCGAGAAAGAACATAGAAAAACCTTGCTTAATAACCTGTCCACAGGGACAAAGTTAAATTCGGGATCGTTCACATAATATTGACTGTCTTTAAATCATGTCAGTCGCTCAAAGATGTCAATGTGGTTGAATGCGAGAGAGTCACCGGCGAATGCAAGTCTAGAGAGCAGAGGGGGGTAAGCAAGGAGGTGGAGCAGAAAAGCATCTGAACTGACCTCATGGCCTCAATGAGGGTGTGCAAGTACTCTGCGGAATTGTGCTCTAACTCTAACAATGACTTCGTCGTCCCTTGTATTTGAATCTGCTCCAGGATACCAAGAGCCAAAAGGGCGGTAATACCTAAAAGGCATTCGAGTCTATAGCATATCTACAGGAAGTAATATCACCTTGGCCATTGGGAGGGCACTGTAGTACAATGAGATGATGCAGCATGGACCAGTGAGTAAGTTGAATCTTACCTCGTATACCGTCACCTCTCCAACATATGTATATTTGATAGGCTCGACAAAAGAGGTTTTATGAGCAGCAAGGTCCCCGAGTTCCATCACTCCACCCTTGCTTTTGATCAGGTCAACGATTGCATTAGCGATGCGACCCTTGTAAAAGCCATCTTTGCCATGTTCAGCGAGCGCTCGGAAAGTATCCGCGAGGTTGGGGAATTTCATGATTTGCCCTGGGAGTGGTGCTTTCCCATTGAGAAGCATCTCGTCACCATTCGGAGATGCATTTAGAATGAGTTGTTCAGAGCGTTGCCACTATATAGAAGACATTAGCATGAACAAATCGCTTGTCTGCCATTTAATCGTACATTGAAACTGTGGATATCTGAGACTGGAACACTGGGTGAAATAAAACATAAGATGAGTAAGAGGGAAGGGAAATATTTGGGTGTACCCTTCTTCTGCGAGTCTGATGGCTGGCGCCAGAACCTCTGCAACTGATACTTTTTGCGAACCGAACTGCTCGACGGTATCAACCCAGGCGGCCGCAGCACCTATTCATGTCTTACTAGTGCGGAAAGACGAGAAAACTAAATAAATCGCACCAGGAACCGTCACAGAGTTAAGGTCCGTGAGAGGAATTTGACCACCATTGATTCCACGTCGCCTCACATAGTCTAGGGTAAGCTTCGCAGGTGAATGTCCTGAACCATTCAAAGCTTTGACTGTCTTGGTCTGTGCATCATAGAAGAGGCAAAATGCGTCGCTTGAAGGAGGTTGAGATCCTGCACGGAACAAGATCGTTAGACATACCCTCCAATACCGCAACAGCTGGGCTCTGTGACATTCAATGCAGCGGAAGTGGCTACAGCTGCATCGGCTGAGGATCGGGATTAAGAGGAATGATCGAGATGAGGGACATGAATGATATAATACCTGCATTTCCACCTTTCCGCAGAATCTCCAGCCCGGCTTCTGCGGCCAGAGGTTGGGAGCAGGCCACGACCCCCTTCGTGCCATAAACCTGAGATCTGCGACTAGCGAAGCGTTGAAAGATGAGTTCCGGCTGGTTTACTTTGTTCCAGTCAATGCCCAGGGAAGACATGGGGGAGGTAATCTGCGGGAAAGATCAGCCAGCGCTTTCACTGGTACTGTGAGTATAAGCATTCAAAAGTACAATCCTTCGCACCGTGTCCTCAGACTGCAGATTACCAGTTTCCGCTTCACCGTGACGTGGACTGTGTACATATTTAGCACTCATTGATCTCCCATGTCGCTCGGGGCACGTCTGCAATCAAAGTCGGCCGAATATCAAAAACTGCAAGGTGATCTCGCCATCTTCGTCGACAAGAGGACTCGACTCGATGCGCAGCTGTCTGAAAATGAGATGGTCAAAAAGGTATTCGTGTTCTTCCCCCCCCCCCCCGGTCAACACTGACCCGTGCTACTTCAGGAGTTTGCAAACCTCACCCCAAACAACACTGTATTCAAACTCGTTGGGCCTGTCCTCGTCCCCCAAGACCATACAGAAGCCCGCACGAACGTAGAAACACGACTGGATTTCATCCGGGGCGAGATGTCCGTCTGTTGGACACCACTCTCATATCTGTCTTACTAGTGACGTAGGAAGCGTGTTGATACTCAGATCAAGGATACGGAAGAGCAATTGGAGAAAAAGAAACTCGAAGTATGTCGCTTACTCGGTTAATTTCTAGTCACTTATGCACTCTAGCTTGTCGATCTCCAAGCGCAACTGCCAGCACCCTCGGGTGCGGCATCGGGCTGAACGGTCTAGTTCAATAGGATCTTCGTGAACAAGTATTGGGCTTTCTAGTGGGAACGATTTGTATATAAATTCAGTCCAACCACATTCAAACTGACACGTCTCAACCCGTCACATCGTTGGGTAGCTGAAATATGATTTCGTGTGATCATTCGTTAGTTTTGAGGTGTCATGGGCGCCTTCATCATGGAATTGCTGAATAGTACGATCTTGGAGCAAATGACTTGACAGCTCCCTTCGATTTCACATTTCGCGCGCATCGTTGAAAGGCGCAAAATAACTACACACATCCTCGGTGTCTTCGAGGATGGGAACGCCAGCTAACATCCTGAGTTGGAAATTAACAGTTGCAAGGGGTAGAGATGCGACAAATCACTGTGGTCGACAAAAAGCAGTTACAATCGACAATGCCCATCAGCTTTCCGTTCTTGGTTTGGGTGCCAAGCGGTTCCTGCCTCCTGGGGAGTGTACCAGCGAGACACCACAAACCCGGAGTCATTGACTGCTCGCGCAGGTCTCCAAGTGCGAAAAAATTGCATCATATGGGCATAGGTACACCTCGGTGAAGTTTAGACAGAAAATCACACGCCATGAGCCGGTGACGGTCTAAGCTGAATTATTTCTCAAATATCTGGTATATTAACAGAACCATGCGACTAGACGAGCTCACCCCAAGGGGTCTAAGTGTGAATCACGATGAAGCATCTTGCCGTGCGACACAATCCGTATGGCCACTGCGGAATCTGGATGTCATGGCAGTTTCATACATGCTGCCTATCAGTCATCAGGTCAGCAACACACTCACCGGACTACTAATAACCGACATCAATTGTTGCTTCATTACGCTTGTGTGACGGACTCAGCATGCGCCAGTTCACGCACAGTTTCTGGGCTACTGATAATTTTCTCGAGCCTGAAGCGTTTACGAGCCGATATAGGAGGACAGTTGCGAATGAACACCTTGTCATGAAGACGCAGTGCTGGCAGTGCATGAGCAACGTCCATGCTTACTCTCATAAAAGAGCATACCGTTTTCCTCATCGTGAGTAAGAATTTTTGTGGTGCGCTCGATGCGCTTGAGAGGACAAGTCAGATACACAAATTCTATGGACTAACCATGTGGTACACTTACCTTGCCAGTTATTTTGTGAATAACATTCCTATACACCGTCACGGTCGCCGTTTTGTTCATACAACCGACCTTGGTGACAATTCCAGTGAAGGCCATGGGTGGCATTTTGAATGGATATAGAAGAAATCAATCGTCACAGCAGCCAGTCTTTGGTTGCGCAAGCGCGAGACAAACTTTCCTTATTTGAAACACAGAGCAAGCCTTTTCACAAGACTATCGCTTTCAAGTGGTAATAATATATAAATCAATAAAGTACAAAAAACGACCATCCCAGACTTGCTGTTGTACTATACAGAAGGGTTAATGTAGCTTCATCTAAGCAGACATCTTAACTGATGGTCGTGGGGGAGCAAATTTGGATTTGGATCGAATTGCCGGTCCGTACCTTGACAGAATAAATGGTGCAGGAGTCAACGCAAGGGCGATAAAGCCGACAAGAGAGGACGCCCATTGTGGTCCGAGTTTTGCGTACATCTGAGACGCAAATAACTTATATTGTAGTGAGCACAGTGGTATCTGGACCTAACACAACACCTACCGGAAAACCGGCGCCAAAAGCGCTACGGACAACAACAGTCGCGGCAAGCGCAGACGCGGAGACAAAGAGGTACACATCAATGATGTAGTTGATCAACCCCAACTTTTAGTGACGTCAAATGGCGGCAACGGACACATGTATGGCTGAAACTCACGAAGATCCAACATATACTGAAGCCCAGGACCAACGCGGAAGTCAACGGAACCCAAATAGATATGCTTGGGAACGAGGTCCATCTGTGTCCAATCTGCCTTAAATCTTCAACGAATAGTCATTGGGCAACGACTCACGCAAACCAAAAGAAAGATGCGGTGACTAACGGTGATGCAATCATCACCACGCGTAACCTGTACTCTGGTGGCACAGGCTCTGGAGCGTATTCCTCCACCTTCCTGGAATAGTCTGTGTTTATAAAGAACACGTACTATAACACTTCGTTAGCCCTGGCACAAGAAGCGAAATACATGCATACCACAAGAACCGCGAGGAAACCGCCAATTGGCAATGGAAGATATACAAGGCCAGATGGACCAGGCTTAAGATTGTGTCCTTCCGTGTATACTACCGGATAGGCTTCGAACAACAGATAAATACAGCCGTAGACGAACTAGAAAGGGTGTCAATGATGAGATTAACACCGTAGAAGAAATGTTGCGCACGCTCATGTATAGCGTGAGTACAAATAGCATTGGTTCCTGAAAGAGAATCTTGAAGGGGCGTGCGAGGATGGCTTCAATGCGATCTGCAAATTTCAGGGAATTTGTTTCCAATGCAGCATAGTATCGTTCGTCCCCCGTATTCCTGCGCCGTTCCCGCGCCATTTTTACAAGGAGAATAGGCCTGAAATAAAATATCAATTACTAAGACCCTACAACCCTTAAACCAAGATTAGCCTACTCGAAAGTTTCTGGTACGGTTAAGATGATTTGTAGCCAGCAGACACCCGCCTGAAAACACATTGAAAACTTTATGTGAGGTACTCGGAATTGACTCACAAAAATAGCGATAATCCAGAATGCCCAACGCCACGAAACTGCAGCTTGATATAAGTAGCCTCCGACAATAGGTCCGATACCCGGGCCAGCAAATGGAGCGACAGTGAAGGCAGCTAATGCTGCTCCTCGTTCCTTGGGACCCCAAATGTCTGATATCATAGCGCTGGGTGTGCGGTGAGGTGAGAAGATGGGGGAAAGGGGTGAGCGTCACGCACCCAGAGTTGGCCAACGGAGCAGCCGCGAAAGTGCCGCCGAGAAAGCGGAAGACAAGTATGGACGCAATGTTCCTGGACAGGGCGGAACCTATTTGAAAGCACTGTAAATGGCGTAATGGTTAAAGCGCCGGAAGATATCATAGGAGACACGACAAACCAGAAAGCCAAAGAACGACAAGATAAATATTGGCCGTCGTCCGTATTGCTCGGAAAGCGGCCCCCACAGAAGAGGGCCGACACAGTATCCGGCAACGAAAAGGGAAATGGTGAGAGTGCCAACTTCGGCTGAACATCCGAACTCCTGCATCAACGCTGGTATAATCGGCGCCGGTGCACTACTCGAAAATGTACTGTGGCAAACGTTCAGCGGCAGAAATGTACTGGATTGGATGGAAACTGACGCGGCGAGGACAAAAAGACTTCCTGTCAGAGTGAGATACCATCTCTTGAGGTGTGACCAGTTCTGGGGAGGGTGAGTAAGGTTGAAGGGTTTGAGGAACGGAATGAACGCACCTTTGGATTTTCTGGATCGCCGGGAGAAAAGTGAACAAGGAAGGGGTCAACGGATGGTTTGTCGTCGAGGACAACGGGGATATCGAGCGCGGAATGGACCGCGGTGGAGGTTGAATGGACGGATTGTGAATCTGCTGGGACTGGCATGGCTGGGGAGGGGTGGGGGAGAGCATGATGGATCCTGGCAACTTATAGAGAGTCGCAAGGCGAGCTGACAGTGGTCGGGTGACATGTGTACTTGGTCAGACAAAATCGAGATGTAGTAGTGAGTGAGTCAGACGCCACATCGGAAATGTTCGCGTCATCATTGATCACTGTTCAACTATGGACTTTACTGAGATCTACAAGCAGTCAGCAAACCTCGTCAGCTTCAGTCCCGGCGCTCATTTCATCCTCAACGCCGTCGAAGACGTCCTTGTCGTGCGTCGCACCGACACCCTCCAAATCAACCGCACATGGACCATCACTCCCTCCGCACGGACAACTACTGAGCAAGACCGCTGGATATCGCACGCTGGCTGGTCCTGCGACTCAGAGTATCTGTTTGCGGCCTCCGCAAAAAGTGGTATCGTGCAGGTCTTCAAGCTGCGAGATGAAACTTGGACCGCACGCATCGAAACTGGCGCAGAGGGTCTCGTCAAAGCGGAATGGGCCCCAGATGGCCGAAATATACTCTGCTTTTCGGAATGGGGTGTAAGCAAACTTACTCCACCTTGCCCTCCCATGTCAACGACCCCTGCAACAGCTCCGGGTTAGCATCTGGTCAATCGTAACCGGGACCGCCATGTACATTCAATTTCCTATCCATCCTGATAGAGGTATCTTGCTATGCTTCCGTTGTTCGATAACCCGCAAACTATCACATAGGCTATGCATTCCGCGCCGATGCTCGGTATTTTGTATTAGCTGAGCGGCATAGATCTAAAGATACTCTTGGCATCTACGATGTATCCGACTCATTCAAGCTCGTGCGGGTGCGTCCGCATGCATCCTCCGCTTACAAAGCTGATGTGACGAAAGATACCTGCAGCATTTCCCGCTCCCCACAACTAACCTGTCTTCCCTCGCACTGTCTCCCACGGGAAACTATGTTGCAGTATGGGAGGGCATTTTGGAGGTGCGTTGCTTGAACAACGAGTGCATGTTCAGGCCCCAAAGCTAGTATACTCTAACACAGTATAAAATAAGTATTCTCTCCCTCGCAGGGGATGTACAAGGCACATTCTCTCCGAGTCCTGATCCAGGTTTCGGAGTCCGCTCGGTGACTTGGCATCCGAGTGGGATGTTCCTCGCTGTGGGTGGTTGGGATGACAAAGTTCGCGTGACATCGGTCGCCTTATAAAATGCTTGGTGCTTACATACTTACGCCATCTAGCTCCATATCCTCGACAGTTTGACGTGGTCCGCAACATGTACCCTGGAGCTATCAAGCCGGATTACGAGCGGAGTAGTACGTCAAGGCTCGGTCTCGAGATGTCATTAACCGGTCTGACAGACACTGTGGCGGGAGCCCGCCAATTGGTTGGAGTCAACGCAGGGCAGAGGGTTCCTTTCTTGTGAGGATATTATTGGGACGTCTAGCGCAGACACTAAATAGTTACTGCCCAGATGAGCGACTCGACGGCCCACAAACTATAAGCTTGCTCAAGGCAGATCTAAGCAAGCCGAACCCAAAATCCGGAGCGGTGCAACTGGAATGGAACAAGACAGGTACCCTGTTGCTCGTGCGATATGGTAATGGCGGTTGTTTCTATGGGGACCGAGTATTGAACATCAGGACAGACAATGTGCCTAATGGGGTACATATCTACGACTTTCCAGCGCCGTCCGAGCCATTTGTCCCACGTTTGCGGTGCGTGCTGGTGCATCTAAAGCCGGTGATACACGCACGGTGGAACCCGATGCGCAAAGGCAGTCTCGTGATCTGTTGTGGCACTCAGAGTGTCTTTACCTGGAGCGACGAGTGGGTGGGAGAGGGGGGGGATGAAGAGGATATGGCTGAGTGCATCGGTGTGCCTGCGAGTAGTGAGTAGTCTGATTCTCGATGGGAGCTGAGATTCACAGGATGGTCGCAGCGAAGTACGAAACGAGGGATGTGCGGTGGGCGCCTGACGGGAAAGGGATGGTGCTGATGGATAAGGACAGGTTCTGCTGTGCGTTTGAAGTCGAGGAGGAGGGGTAGTGCAGGCGGGATTCCCGGGCCGAAGGATGTGACTTGCGCAAGCGCACGGCACTGAGCGCTGACTAAGCACTCAGCCTTGTATGCTTACTACGCTCACAAAGCTGGTCACTCACTATTATGCTTTCCCGCTCACTCCGTCTGGCAAATACCGTCGACCGTTGTGTCGCCCCGCTCAGTGCAGCGCGCTGGTCGAGGTCTTTTGCGACCCCTTCGCCTCGTGAGCCTCACTCCGAGCCCTCACCGAATGGCTCCGCAAGCAAGGGAAAAGCAAAGGCAGACGACGCGGGGGTGGACAAGGAGAACGGTGTAGGCGTAGAGATACCAAAGGGTCTCGAGGGCTTTTTCCAACGCTACCAGCAGTCCCAGCGGCAGCAAACGTCCTCCAAGCAGTCCAATGCTGAAGACGACGAGCCCCATCGCTCCAAGCCCCCTCCTCCTGGCGGAAACAACAACAACTTCAACCCCAATCAGCTAGCTTTGTTGGCCACATCCGCTGCCATCATCTACGCCTTAAGCGGCTCTTCCTCCTCATCTTCACGGGAGATCACTTGGCAGGAGTTCCGTACCGCATTCCTTGACAGAGGGCTCGTCGACAGGCTCATCGTCGTCAATCGACAAAAAGTTCGAATCAAGCTTCACTCCAACGCAACAGGAACCATGTATTCTGCAGCCGTCGGTGGCAGTGACTACTATTTCTCTATAGGAAGCGTCGAGGCATTTGAGCGCAAGCTCGAAGAAACTCAGAATGAGCTTGGCATCCCGAGTCACGAACGGATACCTGTCGCCTATCACGATGAAATTTCCACACTAAATACCCTTCTCAACTTCGCACCTACCATTCTCTTCGCTGGTCTCCTCTTCTACATGAGTCGGCGGGCCGGCGGTTCCGCTGGCGGTGGCCCAGGCGGCATCTTCAACATTGGAAAGAGTAAAGCGAGGTTGTTTAACAAGGATACCGACGTCAAAGTCAAGTTCAAGGACGTTGCTGGAATGGACGAGGCCAAGGAGGAGATCATGGAGTTTGTCAAGTTCTTGAAAGACCCTGCCAAGTACGAGAAACTCGGTGCGAAGATCCCCCGCGGGGCCATCTTGTCAGGTCCTCCCGGAACTGGAAAGACTCTCATTGCGAAAGCCACCGCTGGCGAGGCCAACGTTCCCTTCCTTTCCGTTTCCGGGTCGGAATTCGTCGAAATGTTCGTGGGTGTCGGATCGTCCCGCGTTCGTGATCTCTTCGCCTCCGCGAAGAAAAACGCACCGTGCATTATCTTTATCGACGAAATCGATGCCATCGGCAAATCTCGAGGCAAGGGTGGTAGTTTCGGTGGGAATGACGAGCGAGAGTCGACTCTCAATCAATTGTTGGTGGAGATGGATGGCTTTGGCACGCAAGAACATGTCGTTGTTCTTGCTGGTACCAATCGTCCCGATGTTCTTGACCCGGCGTTGATGCGCCCTGGTCGGTTTGACAGGCATATTGCTATCGACCGACCTGACGTGTCCGGCCGGAAGGGTATCTTCATGGTGCACCTCAAGCCTCTCCTTCTCGCACAAGAGCTTTCGGACATGTCCTCTTTGGCCCAAAAGCTTGCTGTTCTCACCCCAGGCTTCTCTGGTGCTGATATTGCCAATGTCTGCAATGAGGCTGCGCTTCATGCTGCTCGTAAGGGCCATGAATTCGTCGCAGAAGATGACTTTGAGAGTGCCATCGAACGAGTAATTGCTGGTTTAGAGCGGAAGAGTAGGGTGCTCAGTCCGGAGGAAAAGAAGACTGTCGCATACCATGAAGCCGGTCATGCCGTTTGTGGTTGGTTCCTGGAACACGCAGACCCTCTGCTCAAAGTCAGCATTATTCCTCGCGGTGTTGGGGCTCTGGGATATGCACAAGTGAGTGTCTCGAGACGGTTATCTGGGCTCCGCTAACCCGATTCCTGTTAGTATCTGCCTCCGGATCGTTACCTACTTTCTACGCCGCAAATGGTAGATCGGATTTGCATGACACTTGGTGGACGTGTCTCGGAGGAAATCTTCTTTGGCCCAGAGAACATCACAACTGGTGCACAAGACGACCTTCAGAAAATCACCCGCATGGCCTTTGAAGCATGTGCCAACTATGGTATGAATACGATCATCGGACCAGTTAGCTACGGAGGTCGCGAAGGTCAAAAAGAGAGCTGGACAAAACCGTTCAGCGAGAAGACAGGCGAGATGCTTGACGCCGAAGTCCGCAAGATGATCACGTACTTAATTCTCCTCTTCTCGCTGAGTTCACTGAATGACTTGTGATATATCTCTAGCTCCGCGCATCAGAGAACGACCGATCTCCTTACCCGTCACCGCGAAGATGTGGAGAAAGTCGCCAAGCTCCTGCTGGTAAAGGAGGTCATTACCCGGTATGCGACCTAGTTTGCAAGCATATGAGGCGTTGAACGTAATTTTTGTTTTTAACAGTGAGGACATGATTGACCTTTTGGGCAAGCGTCCTTTCGTGGGTAAAGCCGATGATATGGACAAATGGCTCGATCAGAACCGAGGAAGTGAGCGGAGTGCCCCTCCTCCACTTGAAGAAGCTTCCCGCGGCTCAGCAGAACCAGCACCTGCCCCTGTCACGGCTTCGAAGTCCGTCCAAGATTACAAGTGGTAATAACTACGGAAAACACAATGCCTGCGTAGATTTTTGTATCGTATCTATACTCTCTACTCTGGGTTCTACTATTGCATTGCACGCTAGTCACTCCTAACGTTTTGACCCACTACCCGCTCTTGCAGATCGTGATTTGAGCAATAACGACTGATCGGCGAACTATAGACAACTGATCTTTGAAAATTGGATTTCGGGAGCGGGATCATCATCTGTTGTCGATTCATTTGATTCACAAAGTATCACTAGTGGACACTTCCATGTCTCTCTGACGATTTCCGTAGCCTGGATAAGAGCCTTATAACGTATACCGGAACCCACTCCACGCATCACCTTTATCTGCCCGTGCACCTTCGGTAGATGCATATCTACCATTCTTGGTGTTGGCACACGACGTAGCCTGAGGTCGGTCGTGGACGAGGTGAGTGGCACTGATGGAGTGGCAGGGCTAACGGCTTCGTTAGTACTCAAACGACGTCATCATGATGCTCAGCGCAAACAGGCTGCTTTCCGAGTCCAACGCCTGCCTCTTTTGCCTTTTCGAACACGTTCCCATCGTGTCTATCGTGCCGACTCGGAATGGCGGACGTCGACACAAGGCGTGATCTCTCTCTGGCATGAGATTTCTACGTCTCATTCAGCCCTGATGGGATTACTCTCCTGGCAGGCCGAACCAACGTCTCGCTGGCTGACCAGTTTCTATAATAGCCATCTATCCACCTGGAAAAACATTTTGTACCACCGATCCGCACAGGCGGACAAGCTCGCTCGGCGATGTCTACGTTTCAGACACGAATAAAACTCGCAAGACGGCGAGGTGCTTGTACGGGTATAAAATAAATATCATAAATATCCGAGTCAGTTACCACCCTCATTACCCAGTTTCTAACAAAAATAAAATAAAAGTCCCCACTCAAACGCGACGCGAACCATCTCCCAGCGTGTCGAGTCGGATCGCCTCCGAGTCATCCACTTCACCCTCCGCTACCTGACCCCGCTCCTGCCTCCGAGTCGAAGCGACACCCGCGAACTTTATCGCAGACACGGCCGCGTTTTCACTGTAAACGGTTTGCGATGACAAACCGAATCCGGTGTCAATCTCCTGCCGATGACCACGGGCGTCGTGGTCATACATCTCTCGCACGCTGATGATGAACCGGGGCATTATGGGGCATAGAGCCACATAATAAAGCACGACCAGGACAAACTGTGAAGTAATGTTGCCTGTAATGTTGCCTTGGAGCCAGGTTGTAGTGATAATGAAAATCAGATTCCTAAAAGTTCAGAGTGGTTAGTTTTTTTGCAGATACTTGAGTAAGATGGGTGGGAGAATGTGATGGTAATGAATGGAAGAGAGGGAAATGAGGAGACATACGCAAGGAAATAAAGAATTCCATCTTTCACAAATAGTTGCATGTAATGGTTAGGCTGCCACTGCTTGGTTGCTTTATACCACACAACTGCCTGCTTCAAGGTTGAGATGACAGCAAGAAGCAAAAGCACAACACCAAGGACAATTCGGAGAGATGAAATGCTCCACATTAGATCCAGGGATGGGGCATCACTGAGTGAAATCTTGCAAAAAGAATTATCAATAACTTCTACAGCAGTGACTGGAGAGAAAAAGACAGTAGGAGGCATATGAGATTCCAGTTTGGCTTGAGACATGTTGCATACCTGAGAGGTACATATTGGGATTGATGTAAGTACCTTCACCAACAAAGGAAACAATAACCTGTGACACATAAATGAACAAGAGGATACAAAGTATCCTCTTGGATCGATTCCACATTGCATACACCCGCATGATCATAACCACTGTAATTTAGAGACATGGTTAGGGGAAATGAAATCTGGGGTATAATAACTTACAATCAGCAGTAGCAAGGAATATAAGATTATTCCAGAGAGCTACCAGAAACAATGCAGTACCTTCAGAATATCCATGCCTTGTTCTGATATTGTAGATGGCAGTAAATTGGTGAGCTTACACCTATGAACTGTTATCAATACAGCTGGTAACCAGAATTTTGATGCATACAGCTACCAAAATACACTCATTAATAACAGACAAGGTGCAATGCAGAAAAACTCACTTTTATCAGGCCAGGCACAAAGCTACTACCACCTGGAGATGTATCTCATTAGCTCAAATAACTTCTGAATGCCACTCTGAACACACTAAGGCAACCACCAAAACTTGAGAACATATTCATTATTAGCTGTGTAACTTGATGCATTACTGCAATAATAAACCTACAGAGCCCAAGAGAGACCAACATAGCGAACCTACAGAACTGTCAATTCAAAACACATGTAATGGAGTGAGCCTTTATACCCACCAGAACATACATTGTGGAGACCCAAGTCCAGGGTCTGTGCTGTGAGACTGTAAGAAACTTGGTCCTCGCACGATAATAATTACTCTCTCACCCAAACATACTCTATCTTAAAGCAATGTCAGCCAATAAATGAGATGTTGAGAGTAAAATAAGTAATATACCTCTCTTGAAAGTATGAGGACTGCCGGCAAGATGGTAGGATTCTCGTTTCAGTTTAAGAATAGCATGGTCAAAAGTACTGCTCACCATAATCATATATGACGGCGGTGAGAATTATGACTGTGGTAGTCTGTGAGATCAATCATTGATCAGAAGTGTGATCGACCATACGGGATACATAGTCATTCGCCCGCATAAGCTCCACAGCGGTTTGTAAATCGGAAGACATGATAGCGTTGGCAGGGATAAAGTCCGAGTCGAGGAGTGGTGGTTGCGAGTGGTTCAGCCTTGGAAACCCCTGGCGGTCGTTTCAAGAAGCATTCGGAACAAAGATTAAATTTATGTATGATCCTCGGGCGTTTGACAGTTGCACAATATGAGATGGAGGCGTGATGTTGGCGGAAAGCAATGCTAGAGCGTAGGGAACAGTTGCTGTGTACACAGCACTGAGTATGACAGGACGACACTTTGCGGTCTAAAGCCGGTTTCCATTCAGGATCGTAATCTTCCTGTCGCGAGCTTGGCACGCAAGAAAAGCCGCGAAGCTATGCCGACTTCCACCTCTCTACTATATCATTTCAAGGTCCCACTGATCGGATCAGCACTCCTTTCGAGTCCACGACCATCCGCGGGCGCTTGCCGCTCAAGTGGTAACTTGCGACGATGAGCGATAACCCATGCAAGTTATGCACTGCAAAGTTCAGAGAGCGCAAAGTGCCACTGCCAGTCGTTAACTTGGTATCGTCGGAGATACACTACGCAAATAGTTTGGGATACGTGTCAACGCCAATGACGCCTTCAAACCCTCGAAGTGATTCCCGTAGCCAGTCCTTCACATCCTCGGTCTCCACTCCCGCCACCCGTAGAATATGACCCTTCCCTTCATTTATGGGGCTCAGGGCCCATATCATGCGCGCCGGCGAGGTAGTCTTGAATACCGTTATTGACTGGGAAAGTTTATCGAGATGCGCGACGACATCATGCACGAGAGGGCCAGAGAAGATTACGGTGGCGTAGCACGAGTAAGGCTTGAGCCTCTCTCCGAGAGTGCGGGACAACCCTTGGCAGTGAGTAATCTCCGGTGTCTCGCCTTGAGGGGGCCCCTCCAGGAGCATGATGTCCCGGGCAATGCAATGCCCATCAACAAGGACTTCATTGAGGCTGTGATACCGCGAAAACACCCACTCCTCTCCTCGCGACTTGCGGCCAGAAGTAAACCAGTCTAGTAGAACCAGGGAGGCACCGCTGGAAAGGGTGATTCTCTGGGTTTGAGAATACGATGCTGCACGAAAACATGTCACAGGGTCTGGGAGAATGAAGAGAGCACTGCCGGGTGCGACAGTGGCTTCTGCTACATAGGTGGTGACATTTGGGGCTGCGTGGGCTGGTCGACTGAGGCGCATCGACAATCGATCTCCAGGACGGGTTTTAAATACTTTGGTAGATCCCTCACGGATCGAGGACGTCAATGTCATGGTAGCTCCCTATGAACTCGATAACCTACCTGTGATAGAAGAAGAAGCCTACAATCATCCTTTACATCGACATTTAGCTTGACATGATCGCCATTGACCAGGCCGCCTCCGTAGCTCAAAACATAGACGATCGCGACTGCATCTTGAGCAAGTTTTGGGGAGAGAAGCTTGAGAGGATAAGTCGCCGACAGTTCGGTAAAGACAACGGATGAGCCATGGGAGGCACAAGCAATTCGGCCCTGCCCTGCATGAAGGGACCTGTTCTCCGCCATGCTCTTGTACTGATTCAACCCGAGCAACATTCGTCCGTTTAAGGCTTCAAAGCTTCAAGTAGCAATTAATATCATTATTGTAGTTCCAGTGTTGTTGAACATGTATTCCGTATGTCCCATACACGTCGAGTAGCAAAGGAAAGCGAAGAGGTTGGTTGAATGAGTGACGGTGAAACTATCATAAACCACGCAAGAGAAAAGGGCTCGTAACAATAAAATAAAGTAACAAAATCTGCTTACAAAATGAGAGGCATGATGAACTCAACCATCGAATGTATACAGTGAACAGAGGCACTGAGTCCGAGATGCAAAGGTATCAACATGATATATCGACAATAGTGAGGGTGGTCATGTCGACGATGACCTGGAGGTGGACAAGGACCGGAAGTACCAGCGGATCAATACTTCCTGGTGGCGAGTGCACGAATTTCGTACAAATAGGATCGGTCTGGCTCGCCAAAAGAAACGGGTTGTCTTGATACTGACGAACGCCAACCCCGCATCTCGGAACGATGGCGCTCCTCGGCGGCGCGACAAACTTCGACAAAGTCATCAGCGACATCATAAACGATGGATGCGCGTGACCCTCGGTCGCTCTCGGATTCGGAAGTCGTTCGAGTGCGACTGCGTGCAGGGCTGGGGGCGGTGATGACTATACCAGAGGAGGATCCACTCGTTTCCGAGGGTGTATTGCTAGTACAGCCCAGCTGCTGACTGGCACGGATAGTGCCGGCTTTGGCTTCCCAACCGTCTTCCTCATCATCGGCGAGGTCCGCAAAGACATCCGGTTCCTCTTCATCGGGTGGCAGTGTAGAGATCCAACACATTCGCGTTGGATCGAAGATCATGTTGCCTACCTTGCGTGCCCCAGAGGCGAAGGAGCCAACAGGAGAGCCAATGGAGGATCCAGTTAGATGCGTGATGAGAGCGGGCCGAGTGGATGTCCCGACGACCGCGTCGAAGTCTCGTAGTACCTGATCATTGCCCTCCCAGCGGAGGGTGGAAGGATTCCATTTCATGTCACCAACAACTTGAGAATAAAGTCTGAGTTCACACCGATCAGACAACGGGACGAACGTACTCTTTGGCCCGCCTTGCCCGAGGTGGCGTATGAGTGTGGGTTTCCTTCGTATGTGACCGAGTACAGGGGATGATGCATCCTTTTTCTTCTTTCCAGGGAGTTCCGTAGCCTTGGAAAATTCGATGCGCCCTGTGCGCCGCAGTGTATTTGTGGAAGGTGTAAGCGCACACGGAGAATCTATCAAGGATGAGTGAGTACCCGAATGCGGAGGCACGGCAACGTATGTACTGACCGGGAGCCGGACTCGGTTCGTCTATGCGTCCCTTTTTGCGGAGTGTCCCTTTATCCTTGTCTTTTTCTTTGTTCGAGGACTTCGGACATGTCGCGACACCTCCCCGGGCCTTGGGTTGCACTCTGAATTTCACTTCTTTTTCCCTGTCGGTTGGGAGGTCCTCGAAACCATCCAGTTCGGTGCCGTCCCCATACGTTCTTTGGCGTTTGGGACGGCGCAACAGTTTAGGAGCCGACGATGATGGAATTGGTGGCGTTTGATTGCGGGATGAGCGGCTACGGAGGGAGGTAGTAGATGGGGGGCGTGGGGGAATGGGCGAAGTGGCACGATGTGGAAATTGGGGGTGTGCGAGGGAGCTCGCAGAAGAGGGACCGGGGAACACGGAGGATAAGGAAGGCCTTGACTTGATTCGAATGGAAGTAGGCATCGTTAGGCGTAATGCGGCGGGATTTGACGAAGGAGTTGAAGGGCGAGTGGGTGGTACAACAAATTCGAGCGCGTGAATGCGGCTTGTTGAACTTGTGTGTAATTTGGCACGCGAAGCGGCTGTAGGCGTTTCATACCGTGCTAACTTGCCGGATGGGCCCGCTGTAAGAGCTGTCCCAGAGCCTGACGCTTGGGAGGTGCTTGCTTCCATCAGGGAAGAGAGTGACGCCTTGCGAGTGAGTCCTTTGCTGCGCTGAGTCGAAGTCGGAGTTGGGGGCTTTAGTCCTGAATGAGACTTTTGTCCCCGGAGACTGCCAGGTTTAGGGGACAAAAGGGTGCTTGTGGGCACAGGTGGGGCGGCTGAAAGAGCTTCCTTATATGTCTGAGCACGTGAGGGATGTCGAGGCGGGGGGGACGATGAAAGATTGATGCGCTGGAGTTGACGAGCGGACGATATGGGCGGGTTAACGGGGGATTTAGCGCGGTCCGCCCTCAGACGAGAGGGCGGGCGTGTGGGAATAAGTGCTCGAGCGGGCGCACTTTTACTGCGCGTTGCAAACCGTTGAGTTTGCTTCGCGCTGATAAGGCGGCTGGGGCTGAAGTCGTCATCGTCTTGGATGACAAGGCCCATCTCAAAGTCATCCTCTGGATCAGGGCTAGCTGGGTTTGCTCGCTGATCGGGAATTGGGGCCTTTTTCTTGGACTCGAGAATCTTTTTAAGATGCTTGCCACTGTGGCCGGACTCGAAGAGAGCAGAGGGAATGACAAGGCCGTCGAGTTCGCTTTCGTCCTCGTCGCATTCACTCTCCTCCGTGTCAGGGAGAGAGAGGGAAGAGACGGAATTAGAGCAAGAGCCATCGGCGAAGCCGAGAGAGGAGTAAGCGTCTGAGGACTGGGAAGAGGAGGTCTGGTCGCGGTCTCCCCACTCGAGAGAATTCTTGGAGGATCGATGGCTGAGGGGCAGAGGGGCGAGGGAGAGCTGTGTTAGATCTGATGGGAGCGCAAAGGCGGATTCGAAATCCTCGTCGATGAGTGGAGGAGGCTTGGCAATGGCTTTGAGGGTGGATGCAAGCTCCGCGACTTTGATAGTAGAGACGCCCTCGTCGTCTTCTTCCTCCTCCTCTTCCTGACAAGTGAGTGGGGGACGGACGGTGAAGGTGGGGGCCAAGTCGTTACGGGCGGCTAGACCAGACACGACGGCTCTGGCCTTTGCACCGCCGGTGGAGCCAAAGTCCATCTCGACATCCCAGTCGAGGTCGTCGTCGTCGTCTTTGTCGGATTCAACGTCAAGGGAGCGAATGTGGTCACCGTCGGGCAGGTCGAAGTCGGCGTCGGGCCATTCCTCGGCTGGAATGGTAGGCATTACGAGTGGAAGGTACAAGTAGCGTGGTGGCCCCACGCGGGCATTCGAAGTGGATGAGGCTGGCGATGGCCAGCAAAACTCGACCATCACACTGCATACACAAACAAGGCACAACAAATAACTCGGCTCAGTACGGCATTAGCCGGCGCCGCTCATCCGCTGCCTGTTCAATCTCGTCCCCCTCCCCAATATACCCGTTCTCCTCCCGTTCTCCCCCCTTCCATCCGTATTCCTCCAGTCCCCTCCGCACACGCAGCCCCCTTTCTGCCATGATATCCACGAACCCCTCCAGTTCCCGCGCCGTAAATACATCTCGCAACGGTCCAAATGCCAGTAGATAGAGTCCTGCATCCTGTATTAGCACGCTCGTCACCAATGTCAGACTGGCGTCCCCACCTTTGGCGAGAGGGCACTCCCCGACCGCCCTGTAAAGCAGGTTCTTGGCTCGCTGCAGCTGCCCAGTCCGGATCTCAAACTCGACAATGGCCCGCCATATGATCGCACTGTTCCTCGTCCTTGCCCCTATGTCAGCACCCGGAACCCTGTGCTGTCGCCCCTCGCTCACCTGTCACTCTCCACCGCGGCCACCAGTCCATTCCTCGTCCGCTCAACCTCAACCTCCCAACGCCCCCTCTCCCACCCCGCGACCCACACTTCGGCAACCCGCCTCGAAACTCCTTTCTCTTGTGCACCCCCGTCCGCAACTCCTTCGCCCAGCTGACTTCTCACACGCCCCCACACCCCGTGCCCCTTCTCCGCCTCCAAGAACATCCCAAGCACAATCGTGTTGCTCGGATACATCCCAATAGCCACCTGCAGGCGATCTCGGAGTATCCCTGGTGGCGTAGGCGTCCGCAGAATAACGGCGTGGTTATATAGCATCACCAGCGATGCCACCATCAAGCTCTCCCGCAGTGCTTTGCCAGCTTCCGCGGGCTGCGTGTCAAAGGTGGTGAGCATCGCAGGTAATGACGATCCTGTCAGCAAATCTATCAGCGCTCGCAGCTTTATCCAAGCTTCCCGGTCCTTCCATAGCCCTTGTGCAGCATTGGTGATGTCTTCCAGGTTACGCTTGGCGCGCAGAATCATCATTCCTCCGGTCCCATCAACGTTTCCCGACCGCATCACTACCCGAAGTGTGACATCTTGGTCGCCGTTCAACCATTCCAGTTCAGCCCAATCCCACCACATTTGCCCAATAAATCCTTGCGTAGGTGAATGGCGCGTCGAAATAAGAACAGTTTGATAGACTTTCCGTGCATCTTCAATTCGTCCACGCAAACGTTCAAGTCGAGCGTGAGCTGCCCAGTGGGGAAGCGAGTCCCGGCTATGTGACAAGAGCGTCCTTGAAAGTTTCAAAGCACTATGAACGGCGGTCAGTATGCTTCCTAGCCGGAAAAATCCGAACAAATCAGGCCCAACCTCTTCACGTTGACCGAGGCCTCGAATGCCAAAGCATACACATCCCATTGGTAATCTTCTGCGCCACACCGTAGCTGGCCGAAGATAGCCCTCACAAACTCTTCTTGCATACCCTGGACATCTTTCACCGTCCACATCCTCCAACAGTCTTTCCCCACCCAATCCAGTGGCCCAAACACCTCTAAACTCCAGTCCTTGACAGGCCCAAATGCCGATCTATACTCACGCTCTCTCCCAATTAGCGCACCCGCGTGAGAGTCAGCAAGTAGCTGTCGTGTTCTCCCTGCCTGCGGGAATACGGAAGAAAGGCGTGATGCAGTTGCGAGATGTGTATATGACCACCGATCGTCCCATGCTCCATTCGCGAGTGTGTTGGCAAAACCAGGAATGTGAAGGCCCATGATGGAGAGCCATATGAGGCGAAACGCATCTTTAGCTTTTTGAGTTGTCAACGGAAGCAAAAGCGCCTTGATATCCGACAGTAATACAGTCGCATATGGGTCAGAGACACCCGATTCGTAGCGTGCGGGGATGCGTGAGACAACGTCTGCGCGTGTCTCATCGGTATACCATCTAATAAATGGATCGGGCGACGTAGAATCAACATCCATAGATGTTGGCGGACTTGAAAGAGTAGCCTTTGGCTTCCCACCGGAGACCCACGCGGACCAGCCTCTGGCATTAGGCTCTCCCACGCGCGGTACTTCTGATTCCCAGAACTCTTCTAACGAGTCTAGCTGCGTATCAACAGGCAGTCCATACAAGGATTGGGGCACCTCGAATGTACTGTTCCTGCTATTAACAACGAGTTCTTTCTAAAGAGGACCCAGGGACGTACAGTTCCGCCTGTGCCTGGAAGATCGCTGTGGCACGTTCATGGAAACCTGGGCAAAGAGAGAGGTCAGAACGCGATAGCAATCCCAACTCCCATAGCTCGTACCTGCCTCCTGGAACGCGACGGCGACTCGCCACACAATACGCAATCTATCGAGCTCGCTGTCCTCGGAGTTACCTAACGCCTTCAATGCACGTGTTGCGTCCCGCACAACCTGGTCGATACCTCCCACAGAAGTACGAATGCGCCACTCGAGCCACTCCATCCAGATATCAATGCCACCCAACTTGAGGGCACCCTCCCATTCGGCCATGAGTTTGGTTTGATGCCATAACTCTTCTGCCGCCCGGAGGTATTTGAGCGAGAGAGTGGGTGAGCGAGGATTGGAAGGATGGGCTGCTCTGGCACGTGAAAGGATCGAAAGAGTTATTTCGGACCGAGTTTTGTTAGCATTCTTAGAAGTCAGTGGCACGACTGAGAGGGACTGTGCAACCAAGGACAGCCACGTTTGCACGGAGGATGGGTCGGCAATGAGACTTTCCTCGAGCGTTTTGATGGCTAGCTGGTGAGAAGTGAGAGTGGGCGGGTGGTCATTGTCTGAACTTTCTCGTTCTGCATCGGATGCCGAGATTTCCGAGTCGGAATTTGCATCGCCTCTGGAAATCGGTCCGAAGACTGGATCAATATTTTGACTAGCGCGGGATGTGAGACGTAAAAATCCGTCGACTTCTCTGTATCCGTTGTCGGCGGAAGCAACCAGGCGCCGGGAAGGTGCAGCGAGAAGGGCGCTTGAGCTGGGATGGGTGAGAGAAAGTTGCTGTGGAGGATCTCAGCAAAGGGTTGAGGGCTGAGATGAGAGCTATACCTTGCGTTGTCCGATAGTGACTTGGATGCCATCTCCGGCTCTGTGGGAAGTCCACGCTTTGTCGAGACCAAGGATATGCTTGCCGTCTTGTGCATGATTAGCTGCTCGAGTGCTTGATAGTTGACTACTACTCACGGGCTACAGGGCGATACTTTGGTACGTCACCAGTGTGTAGGCAACCATAGGTTAGGTTGAGAGTGTCACCCTTGCGATCCGAGTAAAAGAGGGGGCGTGGCACCCATCGGTCATGTTCCTGGCCCTGCTGCTCGAGACGGAGTCTGTCCTCGTGTGCTTTGAGCCTCTCGTCGTCTAATGGCGAGTCAGTAGCGGGCGGCTCGTTACTGCGCCAGTTGTCAGACGGGAAGAGGTGCTTTTCTCGTTTTGACGAGGGCCTGTCCCTGTCCCTGTGAATTCGCTTTACAGACTTGTCTCTCCTGAAGTCGATCGGGTGGTCTCGGTGGTGATGGCTGTGAGGGGGCTCGTTTCTGGCGGGGGAAGGAGTTCTGTTGCTCGGACCAGGATCGATGTCGGGGAAGGAGGAGAAGGAAGGGGGGAAGGGGGACGCGGACATGTATGTTGAAGATGGAATGTAGTAACTGAGTGGTAGGGTGGCAGTACTTGGCCACCTTTCCTCCTCACCACGATGCGTCCGCTCACCGAGGACGAGAGCAAAGCCGTCTTTACGAAACTCGCGAACTACATTGTACGTCCATGACTTTCGCATCCATCCCCGCTTGCCTCAGCTTCATCCACAGGGCAAGAATCTTATCCACCTCATCGACCGCAAGGACGAGCCCTATTGCTTCAGGTTGCACAAGGACAAGGTCTACTATGTCTCTGAATCCTCGATGCGTCTGAGCATCTCTGTCGCACGAACGAATCTCATCACCCTTGGTACCTGCTTCGGAAAATTCAGCAAAAGCGGAAAATTCAAGCTGCACGTCACTGCTCTCGACCAAATCGCCCAGTATGCGAAATACAAGGTATACCTGCCATTCATTTCGCACCCAGTCATCTAACATCTTCCCCAAGGTCTGGATCAAGCCCAACGGCGAAATGCCCTTCCTGTATGGCAACCACGTCCTCAAGGCACACCTTGGTCGAATAACAGAAGATACCCCCGAGCATCAGGGCGTGGTCGTGTTCAGCCTGAATGATGTCGCACTCGTACTATTTTTCGCTTCTCTTTTCGTGCACCCATACAGATCGATTCTGTTTCAGGGATTTGGAGTTACTGCCCGGTCAACGATCGACACACGTAAATTGGATCCTACAGCCATTATCGTGTTTCATCAAGCGTACGTCGTCTGCGCAGTCGTCTTTGTCATCCTTGCTCATACTCTCAACCAGGGACATCGGGGAGTATCTCCGCGATGAGGTTCTTGCAAAGTGCTCTCCTCGCGTTCAAATGCTGACCCATTTCTCAGGAAACGCTCTTTTAATCGCCTTTGTTCTTCTATGTCGCGCGGGTCGTCAGCTATTTACTGGTAATGGGAGATTATATGGACCCAATCACGTAGAATATTCGCATTCCGCGTACTCGTTCTGCGCAGGGCGCACAGGTTTATCGGGGTTTGGTTTGTTGTTTGTCATGCAGTCGCTGGGTCGATGAAAAGTAGTCTGGATATTGCTCGACGTAATGATCTTTGATTGCTCTTAATGTGCGGGGGTGGGTGTACACGTGAACGCCAGACCTTGTCAAGCACTACTACATACCATGGACGAATTGCGGCCCCACGTACGCTGGCAAAACATCCAAGATCAGGACATCACCACTGAAGACATCCGGAATGTCCTCTCAGCCGTCGATGATGACCTTTGGGTTGTAGCAGCTTGTGTCGACAGGCTCGTGAACAGCGTCGACACACAGCGGTCACTTCTCGAGCTAGGGATCACTCGCACTAACCCAGCCGTCCACAGAGCCCAAGCCGCCCCTCGTATCCCTACCCCCGATGCAGACTCCTTCGGTGAACACAATCATGTACTCGCGATGTACTTCAACGACGCTCCAGACGACGCCCAACTCTGCAGCATGCGCGCCCTTCTCCTCCACCGTCGTGACAGACTTTTGTCCTTTGTACAGATATGCAAGGACCTATCACCAGAGGAGGGGAACTCTGACGACATTGATGAGGAATGGGAGGATGATCCGTGGGCTGAAGACGACGAGGCATCCCCTCTCCGACCACGACAGAGGCCAGCCGACCCACCCATTCCATTGTCCGACTTTTTAGCTGGGGACATGTTAGATGTTGCCTGCCTTTTCGCCTCCCAAGAACAATTTACCGCACTGCGGACACTCATGTTTTATCACTCTGCCACCCTTTGGCCTTCCCGCTTCGCCATACTTGACAGCATACCTAGTCACACACACCCATCCAAGTATCGCGAAATACTTCCTGCTTATGATGTCACTCGTGATGCAGAGCAGACACCGTCTTCCAACAGTTGGAGAACAGAGCAGGATTGGGTCGAGACTCCCGAGGTCGATGCTGCGCTTAAGACTTCACAAGCCGTCACTCACATGGAACTTGACTTGCATCAGCCAAAAGGTGACGCTACACCGAGGCCCCTTGGCCCCACAGATCTCACTGCTTGGTACAAGTGCCGGGTGGACGCCATCATTTTATCCACCGGTATCCTGGACATAGCTCTCGCAACCGTTCGGCACGGGGCTTCTCATGGAGTACCTGACCTCGATGAGCTAGGTGAAGAGCTCAGCCTTCTTTCTCGATTGGTCTATGATTCGCCTCAGCCGCACGAACCCCAGGACAGCCAAGACTGGACACTCGCCCGCTGGCGGAGTATGGGGCCTGCAGAGGTTGTGAGTGCCTACCTCGCCCATTCATCTCCGGAGACAGTCGCGAAGGACATCACTCGTCTCGTGATGCCCTATTTGTTCGTTCTGGAAGCACGTGCAGAACGTGCTGGTAATCCCGACCCAGATATACCTACTCGCCTGCTTTATGACTATATTCTTTCCGCCCCGTTACCGATTGTCGCCGCAATCTTTGAAGCGTCCAAAGCCACCCTTACTGCCGCACACCGCATTATTCGCAATGACGAGGACGTCGCAAGACTAGCTCTCGCGTGTCTTTACGGCAGCGACAGTCGCACCGAGTGGTCTACAATGAGTTCCATATTCGAGTGTCTTCCAGCTTGGGAAATCTCACCAGGGACTGAGGACGAAGCAGATGAAGCAGATGCGACAATAATGTCTCTCGGATCTTTCGTGACACCTTCCACGACCCGGCCGCACTGTTCACCCTCCGACCTAATGCTTTTCTTCAAGCCGCTCCCACTTGTCTCTCTCTCTCGCGCACTGGATATATTGGATGTACATTTGGAGTCTGGAGAAATACTATCGCGGTGGAATGTAGGCGCACCTTTGCGGTGGTTCTTGCAGAGTGCAAACGATGCAGTAGAGCAACGAGCATGGGCAAACAGAATGGCCAGAGGCACTGGTAACTCGAGTGAGCTCAATGGGAGGGATGAATGGGAGTGGCTGTTGGAGGACATGCTCAAGCTTTGTGGAAGTAGCGAGGCTGGGCTCAAGAGCGCATTCGGACTTCTTTCAAGAGAGGAAGTTTCCTCGATCTTCTTTGCCGGCTTGTTGAGCTCGGGTTGTGAGTATCTTTTATCTCCTCCCTGCGTGTTCTCATGAGTCTAGTAGCGTTCGATATTGCACGCGAGCTTCTCCAACAAAGGCATGGGAAGTTGTCCCTACCTCTACTCACTGCAGAAGATATTTGTCTCTCTGTCTCACGTGAATTTTACGACAATGCAAGTTCAGGAAATTACAAGACTGGCGACATGAAACTTGCCTATGACTGGTAAAGATTCGAATCTCCTCGGCGCCAAGTGACTTACTCTTCCTCCAGCCTTGCTGTTCCACCCCCCTCGGAACGCCTGAGCAAAGAGCGCGACTTTGTTGAAGCCACTTCCCGCCTTTCCTCCTTCAACATACTCTCACGCCCCGGTGTTCCGCTCTCCCCAATCGAGATTCGTCTGACCAAGGACCGTCTTTCTCTTATTTCACGTGTCCTCTCGAGCACAGCAGACGCATACAAACACACAGAGGTTATTCTCGATCTCTTATACAAGCTCGGTTTTAAAGGTGACGTGGTCGCAGAAGTGAGGATACTCGCCATGCTCTCGGACACCGCGCTCCAGGCCGAAGACTTCTCACGTGCCTACGAGACCAGCCAACGAATGATTGCAAAGGTCTCGAAGCTGAGTTCGGAGGCGTCGCATGGCAATGAGGACAGGGCCGTCCGGGAGGCGAGCGATGTCTGCTGGGTGGCTTGTTTCCAACTTGGACGACATCCCGAGTTCGCGGACGTCGAGGCGAAGCTCTCACTCTTGGGCCGCGCGCTGCAACTCTGTCCCGCCGACAAACTTCACGACGTTCTTACGTCTTGGCGACGCTTGGAAAAGGAGGACATCGAGAGCCGTCGTGAATATTTGGCATCTAGGACAGCTACCCAACCCAAACGCCCCACCGCATCGACACCGAAACATGTTTCGTCGCTCCGAGATAGACTTGGTGAACTGCACATGGCCACAACACCTCTCATAAATGCGGAGGATGCCGCTGCACTGGCTGGCAGAGCGTTCAATCGCATGGCGTCCAATTTTACATTTGCCGTCACTGGCCGTGGGCGTTCTGATAGTCCTGGAGAGGGTACACGGTCAAGAAGCAGGGACGGGACGAGAGGGAGGTTTGATGGCGAGGAGGTTTCGACACAAGCAAGTCGCGTCCTACAAAAGGGAATTGGCTGGCTCCTTGGAGGGGATGATGATGCTTTATAGGTCAAGACGAAGGATCGCAAATATTACATATACCGGTCAGCATACATGACCTTTGCGTATGGTACTTGAGAGTATATGCATTAATATATATATGCACACTGGACTGAAAGCCAGGCAAACAAACCGAGGGAAGGGAACGAGGAACGTAATCTCTTCGAATGAGCGGGAGGGGTCCACATAGGATAAAACCAATAAAAATAAAAAAGGGCGTGAAGCCGGTGAGGATACCCTGTGGGACTAGATATATGATATAAGATGTGTTGCGGCATGCACAATATGTCCATCGCCACTGCACGATAACCAAGAAAAGACAGTCGACATCCATCCACGGTACAAGAATCAAAAGGAATAAAATCAAAAGAGTGTGGGTGTTTCAGTTACCGTTCGCAAAACGTGCTGTGTCGCCAGTGCGAGCCCTAGGCCTGTTGACAATGCCAACCTTTTTCGGCAGTTGCTCGTCCAAATGCTTTCGTAGTTCTCCTCGACCACAGACCTCGCAGTACTCCTGGTTGTCCGCTGCTCGGAGATCCTCCAGTTCAGAGGTCAGGTCTTTGATTTGTCCACGCAACTCCCAAATTTGCTGCTGCCATGCCTTCTCAGCTGAAACGAGTTGATCCTGTAGCCCTTTAATGGTCAAATACTCCTCCCCCGGAGCCTCTATTGCGGTCGCCAATGCATCATCGCTACGGCGTATGGAAACGGGCGTGAAGGGAGACAACGCAGTATTTGAGCTTGCGGCAGAACTTGGTGTATGCACATCACGTTGCAGTTCTTCCACTGGACCCCCTACCATATTAGCAAAGTGGGAGCTGAAGGAGGTGGACACAGGTCGAAGTTTGAGGCCTGGGAAGTCGCTGTGACCTGGAGGAGCACTCTGTGGAACAGTGAGAGAGTGTGGTGGAGGTGGTAGTGGTGGAGATTCGAAATTCAAGCTCATTGATGAACTTTGCTCCACAACCGAGGTAGGAATACTCTGATCCGGGGTTTTGGTAACGATAGAGAGCGAAGGTGGTTGCCGTCTGCGTGAACAAGGCCCCTTCCCATCGGGGCCATCGCCACCGGATGAAGCACTGTATGCCGAAGCCAACGTAGCATTACTCGCACCTGATCCGTGCAACGTGGGCGAAAAGGAGGATTTTGACGCCCTTGGCCGCACAAGCTTCGAAGGTTTTCCAGTCCCATGAATTTGCACTCTTTCTTCGGCATACACATCAGCAAGGGGAGGAATTGGCGGGGGTGGGTTTCTCTCCTTCTCTCCTTCCGAATTACGACCACCGAAGAGCCGCAAGAACCCACTTTTCTTGTGCTTGAGTGCTCGTCCGGGAACAGCACTCGCCGAGATTGGGACTGCGGATTCCTCTCTCATCTCAGCATTTTGAGGCTGAGCTGCAGGAAGTGGGAGGATCTTGTGCCGCGTCCCAGTACTAGTAGATCGAGCACGTGTATGAGCCTTTTTTCCAGCGGTGTCCATCTCCTCGGTTTGAGCTTCAGTTGCCTCGGGTATATCGTCTGAACTGGGAAATGGTAGCTTTGTTCGGGAAACGGGAGTGTGGTCTGTACTGCTGCGAAATCTCTCCCTCGCCTGTGCTTCTTGAAGTGTGATAAGAGTGACAGTGGGTGATCGAGGATTGTTCCGGATAGGATCATCAAAACCACCAGGGGGTGGATGTAGGGACAAAAATTTGGTGGTGCGATCAACATAGCTAGAGTCGTTTTGATGGAGGACGGAAATTGGAGAGGAAATTGCTTTGCCGTTGACACGTAGATTTCCGTGTGGGATATCCCGGGAAGTTAATGATGTAGAAGATGCGTCTGAGGAGACGACTGAAAGCGCTGCGGATCTGGTACTGGCCGAGTCGGTTACAGTACTGTTGGAGTCACTTTCGCCAACATCCCCCAAGATTGGATGATCAGAGGGTATAGTCTCGGGAGATGGGGTATATGCGACAACCAAATCAGGGTTGGCGTAAGGATGTACAAAGTCGTCGTGAGCCTTTCGTTGAGATAAAGGGACCAGTGATGATTTCGGGCTGCGCTCGTGGCCAACACGGCCCAAAGCATCAGAAGATGACGGAAGCACGGGGGCACTCTCGGAGGTCGTCGACGGGGGAACCATTCCATCCATGCTGACCGCGGCCCTGGACGGACCGTGAGGCTGAGCGAAGTATTGGGAGGGTTTTGAATAGTTGGGCGCGCGTGCGAAGTTCTGGGAGCGTATAGATACAGAAGTGGCAGAGGATGCCAAGGAGGAGGTCGACATGGATTGCCTCGCAAGATCACTGTATTGGACATCAATGAGACAGGAAGAGAATAGTGGGATTTGTATGTACTTACTACAGGGCACCACGAGAACTAGAGTAGTTCCCTGCTGTAATCTCAAAAGAGGAGGTTGCCGAGACCTGTGAGCGTGCTGAATCGACACTGGGTCTGCTGGCGATGGAAGAGCCTCTGGTAAAAGTGCGGATGAGGTTGTCCGCTCTGGAGGCCGTTCCCTTGAGCTTGCTCCCGATCGAGACCGACCTAGCGCTGTTGTCTGATTGCTCGCCGCGCGGGATGACATCGTCGGTCTCCCAAGGGGCGCGAGAGTGAAACCTGATTCTGGGACCCTGGAGGCTTATTCGGTGGGAGGCGTCGTCAGTGCAGTCGTCGTCGTCGCGGTCGGAGTCATCCTGGACATCTTCGGTGGAGAGAGAGCGTATGGTGGAAGCAGTTTCGTCGTCGAAGTCTGAGCCGGAGAGGCGAGAGAAGACAGAGTGCACGTCGGCGTCGGGAGAAGGATAGTAGACGGAGGGGGAGTCGGGAAACTCGGTGAGGGACGGGAAACGGGCACGGTGGTGGAGGGGATGGGCCGGGTGGTGTCGGCGGTGGAGGGTGCTGTGGGGAGCGTCCATTGGGGAGCGCGTCGTGCGACACGACCGTCCGACTCTGAGAGTGTGCGAGGGAGAATGTCGGGTCGCTAAACCTCGAGCTAGTTACATAAAACCGTCACGACCTCGTATCTTTTTCTCATGGCGACAGCTCCCGACGAACACCAGAACCTCGCCGCATCTGCCAACGGCCGTGTATCCGGAAAGTCGTGGAAGCTCCCAAAATCTGCCACCGTGTACGGGACATTCCTCCTTCGCGTTGAACTGATCTCTTGATCAAATCGCCCTCCAGTCGCTCACAGTCCTCCGCAGGACACAAGACAAAATGGCATGTGCGCATGGAGAAAACCAAGCGTGAGCACGCCGTAAAAAAGCTCGAAGTCGAGCTCAAGCAGGAGAAGCAGACCGAAAGACAACGGTGTGTTCCCTCGATTGAGTACTACATACACCACAACTCGTCGCAGGAAGAGGGAGATAACCCTCCAACGCCAGAGGGCGAGCGAAGAACGCCGCAGATTGGAGCAGGAAAAAACCATTGTACATGCCACATCCCCTCTCCGACTCGATGTGCTTCTGATGTTCGTGCAGATGGGTGCAAGAAAGTCTGCCCGACTACGGCGCAGAGCCGGGCGTACCAAGAAAATCAACGGGTAAAGGACCGCTTCGGCCCCAGTGGAGTCGCAACTGTCACAGCGATAGATGTAAAATAAATGTCAAATACATCAACGCTATAGTGCCCATGTCATGTCTACCTCTCCATCGCTCACAAATGGTTTGTCCAGTCCCGCGATAACACTTTCGCACAAGGGACAGCTGCTTGCCAGAACATCGTCCAACTCTGCCCGCAGCTTCTCCGCCTGCTTCTCAGCGTCTTTGTTTAGTCCCTTCTGGCCGCCACCGGTACCTATACCAGGTATCCACCCAGGCGCTGACACAACAGAAGCGAGTGCGTCCGGCAAGATCAGATCTCGTAGCCGATCGCCGGCAAAGAGGATATTCCGTCCGAGTGAACCCGCTGCCTTGGTCCCGTTCTGAAGCGGGGTAGTAAAGTTTGCCGAGAGCAATGTGCGCTGGCGCGTTGGCTGCCACACTTCGCTAGAAGACGTCATGACCGGATGGTCCCCAGGACCTATCTTCTGAACATCCTTGATAAGTTCTGTCTGCAGGGTGAGAATCCGTCTGAGGGCATGAGCAGGCAAGTACTCTTTCGCCTGGAAATACACGAGGGTCAGATGACGAGCATTGCATGAATATGTACAAACTCACCAGTCCGATCAGACAATCGGCATGGAAAGTATGTTGACAAGGGAATATGTAGGATTGCCTCGTCAGCAGGAGTTGTGCACAAACGGAACATCGCTCTCCGGCGTCAATGGTGACGAAACGGCTCTTCAGCTCGACGATATCTTGCTTGATCGACTCTGCAGTGCGCGTAACGTCATTCATCTCCCTCTTCAGATCATCAATGTGAGCCGAGTAGCCTTCCAGGGCGTGCGCAATTTCCTCTTTGAAGTCATCAATGACGACGAAATCAGGGAAGAATGGAAGAATATCTTCGATTTTGAGTAGGTCAGTATCTTCTAAGAATCGCATTGCACTAAAAAGAATTAACGAGTGTCTGATCCAGGTCAATTGTAACTCACGCTTTGATATCTTTCTTGTCCTGTACGACATATCGAGCAATCTTCAGCCAAAGCTTCTTCCTTAGCTGAGGATCATCTTCTGGCATGTCGGCATTTATCTTTGCTAGTTCGAGATCGCCTTTCAGGAGGGCAAGATCAACACTGTTTTCATATAGACCCATCTTCGAGTAAATATGCACGCAGGGCCGTATTCGACCGGCTTTCTTGCACAAACGCAGAGCATAATCCAAGTCATAGAACGGTTTACCAGTGAGTGGGTTGGAAGGCGCCGTCATAAGGAAGCGTAACAGAGGGCCGTCATCGCCAGGGGGGCCTGAGGATGAGGAGGCGTGAAATGTTACCAATAGATTATGAAGAGTGGAAGAGGTATTGTGTCGATCGAAGACAACATGATTGAGATATCGTACCGCTTGGCTTGGTACCAATGGATCGCGGGGAAGGTGTTGCAGTTGCAAGAGTGAGGGTATCAGTCGCAAAGGGTCCAAAGCTGGCTGTTTGAGCCACGCGTCAACCATTGCTTTGGACGCATGTCTGGTAAGAACTGGGCCAAAACGATAGTATAGTTCTAGATCCGACTAGTTCCATTAATTTGTCGATCATTACACCAGGGTAGATGAATAAACAAACCTGGCGATTGAGTGTGTCGATCGCCTTCAACCAATCTTCGTCGAGTATCCAGTGTTGGATAACCCGTTCATAATCTCCAACTATAGTTGCGTAGAAGAGCAGCATGTCCGTTCGCCCGTGCGATTGTATGAGCTCGTACACGGTATTGCGATCAAGATTTGCCTGTCAAGAAATCTGAGACCGTAGTCAAGACCAAGTCAAGGCCACCAACCTTGTAGGTCTCGAAGAAATGACACAGATCCTCTTCGAGGATGGTACGCTCTGCCTGCATGTTCTCCACATCACTTGCTGCAGCCTCAGAAGCGCAAAGATCTTCCAATTCATCACATTTGCTAAGATAGAACTCGACAAGCCACGTTGCCAGCATCATCCGTGCCGTCAAGTCCTAGTAAAAATGCATCTCAACAAAGTGCAAGGTCCTCAAAATATATCTCAACTTACAATTTTGCGAGTCCGCTCTAAGCGGCTGATTAGATATGACCGAAGTGCGTCTCGCTCCCCGACATCCAGAAACTTGAGCGTCACTTCTTCAAAAGAGACTGAACACTGTGTATAGCACTGAGCCGCTTGGAAGTATCGTTTTTCTTCAAAGAAGGCATGAGCCTGGGTAGAAAGAACTTTGTCGCGTTGAGTGGCAGTCTGATTAAAGGTTGTCATTGTCATCCTTCATTCCAGACAGTGAAACCAACCTTGGCATACCGCAACGCAATGTCGAAATCCCCTTGCGCAAGATAAATTTGCCATACATCGCGGCTCTCATTCCCGATCACCAGCTCAAAAATCGACTGGTCAGTATAAACCCAATATGTCTTACGAACAGGATCTGCTGCTAGCCCCTTGACTGTCTCGTTCGGTCTCTGCAACACCTTGAGATGCATACTTCAATTGTACATGGTCCTGCTCACCAGCGGGATGACGTCTTCGTAGGTCTGTTTCCCGTTCAAAGTGCATATTCCTACGATACGGTCCCTGTAAAGCAGGATGAAGTGAAACTCGGTGAGTAGAATTGAGGTGGGGACTTCGGGATGTGGTTGTGAGGCAGGGGACTCGGGAGACGACAGGGGAGGGTAGGGGAGGAGTTGCGTCGAATCAACATGATCGTCAGAATTCGGGTGAAAGTTGAGAGTCCCATGATAGATCCCCGGTGCTGAACCAATGATATTCATGAACAGGATATTGTTGGCCTCGGGGAACACTGACCTGTCATCCAAGCGAGAGCCTTGGGCAACGAGAGAGCCTGATCTGAATTTGGCGTGAAAAAGTGCAGTTCCGAATGTTGCAAGTCTCCGGGTAACTCGGATATCTCTTCGTCGTCTCAGTCTAAAACGTCGTGAAATAATTCGGAGACTCACTCGGCGCCGTGTCTCGGTAGACAGCGAACATGGAGGAAAAGAGGCGGCCTCCGTCATCTGAGCGCCGGTCTGGTGCGCCAGTGAATTGATAAATGCGCGAGGGTGTGGTCACAATCACTAGTGCGTGTTTTTGATCAGCCGGAGGGAACAGTTCAAACTTAATGCCCGTGATTGGAGCTTTCTCGGGCAATGAGAAAAGCAACTGCAAATAACGCTCTTGCGACTTGAAAAGATCCTCTCCTGCATCCAGAACGGCTTCGAAAATACCACCATTACGGGTTCCAAACAAGAACTCCTTGGTTGACAGGGAGTGAGATGACGACAGCAGTGCAGCTTTATTCCACGCAATGCTCTCGATGACGTGTTTATTGAAAGATTTCAGAGGCCTTGGTTTCTTCCATCCGCGGTATAGATACCAGTTCTCTCCTTGGTGGGATGTGATAACAAGATGTCGACCGGAAGGGTCAAGGAATATCTTGTGTATAGACATCTCCGTGGGCTTGCGAGGGATAGAAATCTGAAGGACTTGCTCCGCGTGCGAGAGCTCGATGAGAATGATGAGGTTTGAGGATAGCGCCATTGCCAGGACATCGAAGGAGACGGCAAGAGAGACCAGTGGGGCAGGGAGTGTGTATTGTACTCTGCCAAGGTCGAAGATGGGTGCATCAGCAGGGGAGGAACTCGGGAAGTGTGCATCCACCTGAGCGAGGGTTAGCTACTTGGAAGGTCGCGGAGGGTGACACTGACCGACGCAGAGTGATCTGCTGCTATTTGGTCGTCGTACGGGGAAGGTTCGAAACCTTCATACTGTACGTGGGGCAATGGAGAGCGTACGTGTCCGGACGGTGTTGCATGCTCGACAACTAAAAGGTGGTGAACGAGGTGGACAGCGCTGGCTGGGACGACTTACATTCATCAAACATGGTCGCGGTCAGAAGTGGCTGCGTATACCGTAAGGGGCAGCCTACTCCTCAAGTCATACCATGACCCGTCCCACCCCAAGGATCTTTCTCGTCCGACACGGTGGGTCTGCATACACATCTACAAGCAACGTTGACAACGACCAGGTGAAACCGAGTGGTCTCTGAATGGGTGAGCTCTCCTCTGCTCCATTGCCTAATCTAACCTGATCATCATCTGCCGAATAGGCGTCATGTAGGCTTTTTTCCGAATATAACATCTCCACCTCGCACTGAGCTTCGTTGATCCTAGACGGGGAGGAGTGACATCCCCCTGACAGCTCGTGGCGAACAGCAAATCAAGGAGAAGGCACCGCTTATAGTCGGGCACGGCCGTCAGTACTCTCCTGAAGCGACCGACCGACAGGTCATTAACCCAGTTCGCAGGAGCTCTTGATCCAAACAACCTTGGAATTGCTTTCATCTCACCGCGCATTCGTGCCCACAAGACATTTGATCTCTTGTTTGAACACTCGTCAAATCTCCCTGATCATGTCATAACTGAAGAAGTACGCGAATGGGACTATGGTGAGTATGAAGGGCTCTTCAAGAGAGAGATTCTAGCCAAACAGCCGGGCTGGAACATCTGGAGAGATGGGTATGTATCCCGATGAGCCCCATCGAAACACCTCATAACCCTGATCGTTAGTTGTCCCGGGGGCGAAAGTGTGGACGATATGCGCTCTCGTGTGGATGGCGTGATCGCAAAGGTCAAGCAGATCTGTAAATCAGCCCTGATGTTTGACTAAGACCATACAGGCTCGCCACTATCACCGCCAGTATTTTGAGGAGGGTAAAGGCGCTCGTGACGTCCTTATCGTCGCTCATGGGCACTTTAATCGCGTGTTCATTTCCCGATGGATTAACCTTGACTTGGCGCTAGGTATGACCGCCCACATCGAGAAGCTGGATGCGCTGACTCTGGTGCAGGAACGCAGTTTAATGTCGAACCTGGAGGAGTGAGCCGCTCTTCCGCACGATGCAGTCGGTGGCTAACGTTGCCAACAGGTTTCTATTCTGTCGTATAACCACGAGTCGCTCGATGAGCCTGTGCTGAATGCGCTGAACCTGTACGCGGATCTGAAGTAACGCTAGTTTTTTCGTGTTTATGTATGTGTGAATGAAAGTTTGTCTTGAGGTGTCGTGATCCAAGTTGAGTTACGTTCCGGCAAGTTGCAGCCCTTGTTTTTTCTTTCTTGAGATTTTGTTTCCTCTTCCACTCGTTCTAGTCACCTTTGATATTCTCTCGCCATCATCTTCAGTGATCATGGCCGACCTTGAATCGATTTCTGCAACTCCTAACTCCCTTGAGACCGTCCCCGCTTCCCAGGACCCGGCATCTGACACTCGCGGGGAACACGAGGCTTCTGACGTGGTAGATCAAGATCCCAACCCACAGGTTGAGCCGGAAATCGTGCAAGATACGCACGACGAAACAGTAAAAGATGCAGACGGCGACCTCCAGGAAGCCATCCAAGAGGACGTCTTCACCGAGCCTCGTCCTGCTTCCATCACGGAGGTGTCCAAGAAAGCCGATGGAGTCCCTTCCAAACGTACAACCCCTGCAAGCAAGGATAAGTCTACTGTGCTCGCAAAGTCCGTTTCCGGCAAAGTAAATTCATCCACGCCAACGGACAAGAAGGTGCGTTGACCATGCTCTGTGGGCACGCTTGCTTCATTATTAACCATGTGCTGGACAGGCGTTGAATTCCGCCACGTTGGGTACTGGCCATGCCAAGGTAGCCTCTCCAGCCAAGGCCACTACGGCACCTGCTTCTTCCCCTCTCTCCAAAGCTGCTACCGCTTCCCCATCCACCACAAAGAAACCAGCTACCACATCGTCTGCGAATTCAACGAAGACTGCGACGATGTCTTCATCTAGACCGGCTCCACCCAGCAGGAGACCATCTATGGCCCCGCCAAGGGCGCCTTCGGCGACTGGAGCACCCCCGACAACCAAATCACGAACGTCAACTTTGCTGGCCTCGCTGGCATCTGCTGCTTCGTATAAACCTCCTCCCGCCGAGGTGAATGCGACCTCTCGTCCATCTGTTGTTTCACCAGCTGGTTCAATTGCGTCCCTCAAGTCTAATGCAACCGGTAGTGGTACCGTCCCCGCTACTGCCGCCCCTACTGTCCCTGCTGCCCCGCCTCCCCGCCTCCGTGCCGTTGTTTCGGAGGCCGTGAAGAGGACGCCTTCCTCAAGACAGAGCTTGCCCCCCGCTGCTGTGCAGCCTCCGCAAAGTCGCACAATGCGGCCAGTGGGGTCAATATCCTCCATAAGGGAGGTTCGCGACGACGGAAAGGCACTTGAAGATCTACAGGAAAAGGCATGCCATTGCTTTCGAATGTCGTAGATCTATTTTCTAACATGTCGCACAGTTGAGGGAAGCAAATGAAAGTCTTTCCATCAAGTCGGATGCAGTAGCTGCCCTCGAAGCCAAGATTTTACAACTTGAAGCATCCCTTGACGAAGCTCTAGCTGATGTCAGAACCAAGACATCATCTATCGGGCAACTTCAAATCAGCAAACAATCGTCGGACGCTGAGATCAGTGGGTTCAAAGTTCGCTTGCAACAGTTGCAAGCGGAGCACTCTCGTGATCTAGCTGCATTGAACTCTGTCAGTGAAGATGTAAGAATCTTGTAATTCAATTCCGCTCCCCTCTGACATTTGTATTGTAGCTCAAAAATGCGAACGAGTCTATGGCAGGCCAAGCCGAAAACATCAAGACCCTTGAGGCGCACATCGAAACATTACAGGTGGATATCGCGGCTGCCCATGAGAATTTCGAGTCACTTCGATCTTCAAGTGATCAGTCATCGGCTGAGGCTGCGGCAGCTGCGCAGATGGAGCGTGAGGCTTTCCTCAGGGCCAAGGCTGACGTTGAAACCGTCACCGCAGAAGTGAACAGTCTAAGAGTCGCACATGACAGAACTCTTCAAGAGGCGGCAGCGAGGTCCAGCGAATCACAACAACGCGCAGCTGAGGTGATCGCTCTTACTGCTCAAATCGGCGGATTGAAAACGGAAAGAGAAGAGAGCGCAGCCAAGATCTCCGAACTGGAAGTTGAAATTCTGGAGCTGAAGGAGAGTCAAGAGGACACCGAGGACGAGCACAGGAGAACCCTTGACCGCCTCCAAAAGTTGGAAGCTGAGCTCATGGAGGCCGTTGCCGCCACGCAGCAAGCTCTACGTGATGCCGAAGCTCGGGACGCGGGAAGCGCGCAGAAGGCCGCCGATGTTGCTTTGCTCCATGCTGACGAGGTGCAGCTCATCAAATCTGATCTCGCCAACGCTGTTTCCGAGGTCGAGGCGTTGAAGACTGAACTCGCTGCCGCACATGTTGCCCACGACGAGACGAAGGCAGCAGCCCATGCTTCCGCCGAAGCACGCGAAGAAGAAATGGAGGAAGCCGAGCAATCATATCTCTCGAAACACATCGAACTGTCGGAAGAAATTAAGCGGCTTACCGCTGAGCTCGAGGTGAGGATGACTCTTGTGCGTGAGTGCAAATCCTTAAAACATTTACCCTAACAGGGTATGGAAGCGAAGTATGGTGCCAAGGTTGATGCTGTGAAGGCTGAACATGATCAACTTCTTCAAGAGGCGTTTGAGCGAGCCAAGGCAAGTAAAGTACCTCCGTCAATTGTATAAGCTAACACATACACAGAATGAGGCAGGAGAAGTACACGGTCAAGACCTCCAGGCTCTGCGTGCCGAGTCCCAAGCAACCATCGAGCAACTTCGTGCCGCTCATCAATCCACCGTGAATGATCTCCAGGTAGACCACGAAGCTGCCCTTGAATCTCAAGTTGGCGCCCTGGAAAAGAAACTCAATAGCCTATCACTCGAGCTTCGTGCCACCCAGGATGACCTCTCCAAGGCGAAGGCCGCCTTGGATACTTCACGTGCCGAGGGTGAGAGCCTGAGGGCACAGCTCGAGGATGCTCGTGCCAACTTTGTAGCAGCCTCCGCCAACCCCGATCAGTCAGCTGAGGTTGAGCGTCTCACCAAAGAGATTGCCAACTTCCGCGACGAAAATGTTATGCTCAATGATGTCCTGGCCGTTACGAAGGAGTCTCTCTCCGAGATGTCAACGAACCACTCCAAGGAGCTTGAGGAAGCGGCGCGCATTCGTGTGGAGGAAGTAATGAGACTCCGTTCCATCCACGACGGGGAGCTCAGCACCCTGGCCGCTCAGAAATCCGAGCTAGCATTGTCGCTCTCCGATCTGGAGGGTGAAATTGCGATGCTAAAGGCTCAACTGGCTGCCGTTGAGCCCGCTGTGGCGCCAAGGAGCAATGGTGCTATCCACGCGTCTGCCGCGACCGTAACGCGGGACGAGTTGCAGAAGGTCCACGAAGCACACAATTTGAAAATGCATGACCTAGAGGCTGAGCACGTTCGCGCTGCTAGGGTGTTGGAGACGGAGGTCGAGAGACTTCAGACGCGGTTGGATGAAGTTCAGCAAGATGTTGCTCGGAAATCGATGGAGATCCAATATCTCGAGCAAGAACAAGAGGAAAGTCAAGATTCGATTACTCGGTATGTCAAGGTTTTTGGACTGCAGAGTTTGTTTGGAGTAGTGATTGCGCTGGCCGTGATCTTTGATTTCATCTAACTACGTTGCTTCGTCATGGCGTTTTACTGTACATTTTCTTGTGTCACCGATCTTTTGACTTGATCGGACCTTCTTGATCGGAACTCATTTATTGACTGCTTCCCGCACGTTTTCTTGCAGACTGAAGGCAGACCTGGAGGCACTGAAACCGTCAGCTCCATGATCGAATGCCCAACGGCACACGTCCCTCATTCTTTCCAGCCTCGTGGATTCGGTGCGGTTCCCATCCCTCTTTCTCGTGGCTCTTCCCAATCATGACCGTTCATATCCATTCCGGAGCTCTACCCACTCTCCCGACACCGGTTCTCTTTTATAGTCACAAGACGTTTTTATACACTATTTCGTCATTACATACCTATTCTTAGTTATGCATGCATGGAGACTCTAATAGTTGGCGTGTACTTTGGACGTATAATGACGTGGTTGTCGGGCTGCACACCGAGTGGTCGGGACAAGGAGGACCGTATCGAGCCGATGGACGTGTGTTCTTCCAGAGCATAAAAAATGTCGCGTGATTCGAATATTCCTAAAATGGGAGCAGTTCGCCCGTGCTGGCCATTTTAGACCGCGACACAAGTAATACTTTTCGGACCTTGTCTCTTTCACTTCTTTACTTCTACCCTCACCGACGACAAGTACACGATGGCAATTCAAAAGGAACCTGGCCAGAAGGGCGTTAACTGGTCAAATATTGCTGTCGGTATGTCCATCTCCGTCCAATGACGCGCTCTCGTTCTTACACATAGTCGAACAGGTGCGATCATGAACATGGTATTGTGCTCCGTTTTGTAACAGAATAACGCTGATAAGTTGACGACACCTCGTCGTTGTGACTACTAGTTCGTCAGTATCCTTTTTCGTTATTCTCCATTTCAGTCTCTCACTCGTTTCCTCACCATTCCAGGAGGCAAGTCTGCATATGTATCCAGTGTCTGTATGCATGTGAATGACCTTTTTACTTAGGTGACGACCCTAGGACAGCCTCTGGAGGTCCTTAAAACCCAAATGGCTGCCAACCGGTCACAGACGATGGTCCAGGCTACCCAGTCTGTCTGGGCTCGTGGTGGTGTCGCTGGCCTCTTTCAAGGACTTATTCCATGGGTATGCAAGCGATTCTTTCCCTCTTCTTTCCATCCCTTACCATGGCAATTCTGCAGGCATGGATAGAGGCTTCCACTAAAGGCGCTGTTCTGCTCTTCACTGCTTCCGAAATCGAGTCTGGTGTTGTGGGTATGGGCATCAGCCCTGCTGCAGCTGGTCTCTTGGGTGGTATGGGTGGTGGTATTGCCCAAGCTTACGCAACCATGGGTAAGTGAACACACTGTTGGATTGCCGATGAGCTGCAATGATACACGCACCCTCAAGGCTAGCGCCCGTCGCTATGCTCTCTCAAACCCTGCCATCTTTCGGGACTGATACAACGTCCCTACCTTACCGTTTACTCACCCACTTGTTTGATAGGTTTCACGACATGCATGAAGACTGTTGAAATTACTCGACACAAAGAAGCCGCAAGTGGTGTACAGCGGTCGACCTTCCAGGTATTCATGGACATATACCGAAAGGATGGTATTCGCGGTATCAACAAAGGTGTCAACGCAGTTGCTGTGCGTCAATGTACCAACTGGGGCTCACGGTGCGTTGTCTCCTTGAATTCGATGTTCCATCAACTGATGATGCTTCAGTATGGGTTTTGCTCGACTGGCTGAGACAATGATCTTGAATGTGCGTGGCAAAGGTGAACAGGACAAACTGAGTGCAGCCGACAAGATACTTTCCTCTTCGATCGGCGGTGCCTTGGCGACGTGGAATCAGCCCATTGAAGTCATCCGTGTTGAAGTACGTTCTTTCTACGAGACTCATCTCTATGGGGAACTGACACGTCACAAGATGCAATCAATGGCAAAGGCGACTGCCAATGCTAACCGCCCAGCAAAGCTTACGATCCTGAACACGTTGAACTTCATCTACAAAGAAAACGGCATCAAAGGACTCTACCGCGGAGTAACGCCTCGCATTGTTCTTGGCATCTGGCAAACGATTTGCATGGTTTCTTTTGCCGACTATGTCAAGGTTTGGGTGAAGGGCCGTCAATGATAGAGCATTAGATTTCTGATCATAGAGAAACAATATTCTTATTCTGGGATGCTCATTAATCATACCATTCTTCTGATAGATAGTCAATATTTAATAGACGCGCTCAGAAATTGGCAGTTTCCATTTTGATGCTATGTACAGGGATAGGTCGGGTGAAGGCGGTGTTGGAAGAGCGTAGATATTCGGCGACAGGGTGGCATTGACACCATCCACACCATCCCCGACCCCAACGATGAGTACACAAGTCTCGCCAAAGGCACCATTGCACCCTTTCCTGGCTCGGTATCTTGTCCAGCTCGGCACGAACCCCCTTCGCACCAAGGCGATAACATCAGGTTGCCAATCTCTCGCTTCCGGTCAAAGTGCCCAGACATGTATAACTCATGACGCATCGTAGCAACATTCTCTTTTCTCCAGGAGGTCATCGGGTCACATGCTGCCGGCCTTCCACCCAGCCCGACCCCCAAAAATGCCTCAACACTCGTCAAAGCCCTCGCGTGCTCACATATTGACGCCAAGGCGTTCAAAATGGCCTTGTACGGTTTCTTCGTGTCTGCGCCGCTAGGCCATGTTCTCGTCGGCCTCCTGCAGAAAGCCTTTGCCGGCAAAGTCGGTCTCAAGCACAGACTGGGACAGCTGCTGGCGAGCAACCTGCTCATTGCACCCATCCAGACTACTGGTGCGTCGTATGACCCGCACAGTCCCCGCGTTCCATGTTGACCCGACCCGTCACGGTTGACGTTTTGAATAGCTTTCCTGGCCTCCATGGCTGTGATCAATGGTGCCAAGTCCGTCGAAGAGGTCATCCGTACAGTCAAAGGAGGTTTCTTTGCGGTCCTCCGAGTGCGTCTTATTGTTCTGTTTGGCGTGTCGTTGCGGGGCTTGATCATCTTTCCAAGGTGAATTGGATCGTCTCACCCTTGTCGATGGTGGTTGCCCAGCAGTTCATTCCGGTCGAAGTACGTGAACCGTATGTTCGAAAACGTACAATGCTGACGCAGCTCTAGCTCTGGGTTCCCTTCTTCAACATTATCCAGTTTGCTCTCGGAGTCGGTCGCCTCTTCTTTACGTTCTGTCAGTGTCTGACCCTCCCTCTCTAGACACTCTTCAACATCAAGGTGAAGAAATTACGCCTTGCCGCCGCAAAGAAAGAGGAGGAACAGGAGGAACAGGAGGAACAGGAACGCGCAGAGTCGGAACGCGGAGATGTTCCCGTCGAAGCTGCTGAATACGTAGCAAGAGAGGAATGATCATACCCTGATAGTAGTTAAAATTTTCGAGCTTGCATTACTGCGATGGTAATATTTATACCATGAACCTTCGATCCAAGTCATTGAGTCCTACTGAGGAACGTCTGTTACTATCATACGTGGGTGATGGCCCGAAGGAGGTCCCTGCAGATAACGATGTCTCGTACGCCATTGGGACTGGTCATGACATGACCCTGGTTCTCCAACAACCGTTTCGACTTGCCACCCCGAGAGCGCATACGTTCCAGGACGGGCAACCCAGAGTCTCGTTTCAACAGTCGTCGATTGTGAGGGGTACAGTATACCACGAATGGTAAGTTTTCCTACATAGCGCGGTGGAAGAAGATCACTACAAGCGGATGAGCAAAAAGGGTCATGGAATTAAAAGAAATGCTTGCAATTGTTCAGATTCCTCTTCGCCCTTCACATTGAATTTGACCACATAGCGGGATGGGTGGGTCAACGAATAGTTCCTCAAAGAGAATTTCACAGGTGCAAGACAGAGTCTGACACGAATGAGTATGGGAGACTCGTCGATATGACGCGACGCACCCTCTACTGAAATCATGTTCTACCACACCTTCTTGAATCGTGACGACTAGAGGATTCATCTCGACATTCCATTCACTATCACGAATTGATTGCAATATCTCCGTCTTCTCGCGCTGGGTTTCTGCATACATGCTCCGCTTGACTTTTGCGCTCTCTACATTCTCAATAGCCTCTTGAAGAGCAGCATGACCTGCGCCGGGATTCAGACCCGACAGTAGGATAAAGCCTGTTCTTTGCTCAGAGGGTATTTCCCAGAATACCAAGAAATCTACAGCAAAGGGGTTGAAGAGAGGAAAAACTTGAGGATGAGTGATGGCCGGAATATGTGGATGTGATCGAGCTATGGAGTTGGCAGTGATTCTCCTCTTTTCTGACAAAAAGAGAGCCAAGACAGCGGGGTCATGCATCGAAATACAGGAATCGTACTAGAGGAGGAGTGTGAAAGTGAATAGATTGTCCCAGAGCAATGCAGCTTACAGCGGAGGTATGGCGACACGTAAGATCCAATGGTGGTGGGTCCTCTGATTCAGCCTTGCGTCCGTGTAAAACATCGCCCAAAGTTCTCGAAACAAAGGCGGTCGTAGCTTCTATACAGGCCAAGGAATCTAAAGGCGTTGTATTGAATGACATACTGGTCAGCTGCGCAGGTTGTAATAGCATACTAATGGGTTCTTTAGCCTCAGTAGCACAATCACACTGGGGACTTACGATGAGAGCGGTGTCAAGGGGTGGCACTCCCAGGTGGGGCTAATGGCAGTAACCTGTTTAACCCCCACGGACCTCGAAGACAGATTAGATACTTCAAGGTTAACGAGGAATGCACTATCGATCGAGGGGTTTGGAGAGAAAGATGCCGATAATTCTAACGAAGGATTGACATGATAGGCTCTCGTCACACGCGTACAGTGGAAGGCGCGGCCTCCAGTCTAAGGACGAGAGATATTCAGCTTGCAGACCAGAACAAGAGTATGTTATTTACCTCCCGATATACGAAAAGCAGGCAAAGTTGTTGGATTGCAAGACGGCCAGGGCGCCATGTAAGGGTGACAACAGTGCTGTCACCTGAGTGAAGTTCTTTGTTGATGGGTACAACATAGGGGGTCGAAGATGAAAGTTTGTTGCCTATATGTAGAGTTTCGGTAGAGCCAGCTGCCGTCGATGCTAGCAAGAATGAGTGATTGGTCCGACATCTTATCCTAGAAGAAGCTCACGAGATTCGCTCTCTGATGACTCTAGCCACATCTGATCCTCTGGACCACCCACCATCCATATCTCACCAATGGTTTTGCACCCTGCATTTGTCATCCAAAGCTTCATTGGCTTGCGCTCACCTTCGCTGAGGCTGAGCGACTCATTGTTCTCGAACGAGACAGCAAGTTCTTGACTCGCTTCCTCGACGTCGGTTCTAATTAATATATCTGGAGCGTAGGTGACAGTTTGTCTTTGTTGAGGGGTGTCTTGTAGTCGTCTACCACGTCGTGCAAGAGATTCTTTGGTAGGAAATAGACCAAGGAAATTATATGTGATGCTGGGGATAGTTAACGAAGCTGCTTGCGATACTTTTACCGCGATCGAAAGCTGAATGAGATCGAACAGAAGGTATGAGTTCCGAGGGTCACAGGTCTTTCGACCTCTCTCACCATACGGTTTTCCTTCGCACGAAGGACTACTTCCTTTACGCGTTCGACAGTGATATACTCGCTGATCCAAGGGGTATCTTTATCCCTCGCTTCCACAACGAGCGTTAGGTCCGTGAAAGTCACTTCTGTGTCCAAAGGGTTTTGCAGAGCAACGTCTACCCAAAAGGGTTCTAAGGGGTGGAAATGAAACATAACAATATCGAACTTGTTAGTACGAAGCCTGACTTACCACCAACAGCGCCCCTGCCACTCTTCTCAAGGGTCCCTTCGCCGCGAGTTCTCCAAAATGTTGTCCATGTATCTTCCCTCCTTTCCCATTCCGCCTGATCTCCGCTGGTAGAATCTCGAGGTAGTCGTGCGCGACTTGAAGCAGGGGACGCAAAAGTTATCGGCAATTTCAAATCATGAAAATCAACATCTGGACTAGAGATCGACTTCAAATGCTACACCAGAGTTAGGTCCCTGTTTTGATTTGAAATTGATAACTCACCGAGAATGCTACCCTGAAATCTTCTAGCAAGACTTTGTCTGAGTTGGTCTCCTCACTTTCGTCACCATTCGCACTATCAATTTTGGCAAGTGGCGAAGAAGACGCGGAGGACCAGCGTAATTGCCCCAAGAAGAACTTGACCGCACCCTTGATATCACCAGTCGTATATAACAACCTTCCTAAAATCGATGATCAACATCAATGGAACGGAAATGGGGTCGCCTAACCTAGCGGATGCTCGATACCCGACAAAACTGCATCAAATCCTACAAGCTCCGAGGAAGGCTGCCCTTCCGAATTCCAAAAGGATGGCGACAATAACTTTTTGGGCTGATTGCTGAAAAGTTCATGGGCTTTCCGTAGGAAGAACATCGTCAGAGGTTTCTAATGCAACTTCATGTGACCTTGGGCGGTACGAGACCAAGTAGAGACCCACGATGCCGCATTTTTCAAGCCTATTAGCAGCGAAAAGGTACCACAACGCAGCTCTCCGCTTTGTATTTTTCTGGGCGCTCAAAAATGCTGCGTGAGCGAGAAGCAATGCTGCTGGTGGTTCCTCGGCCTTCAATGTCGCTGTCCCAATCAGTGCCGTTCTATGAGGGCGGGAGTTGACTAGAAACCTACGTTTCCTGCTGCCCATACTAGCCATCTCTCGCCCTCCAAAGGATCTCCGAGGAAGTCGTTGGTGGAAATACCAGCCTCCCAGCGAACCGCACATTTAAGGGCTTGCACTTGGGCCTGAGGGGACATGTCTGAACCAAATGGGTACACCGTAGAAAGCGCATGCGAAGCATGCGCGACAACAGCAGGGGAGGGTGACAGGAGCAGCGGTAAAATGTCCTAGAGATAATCAGTTCCATTGATAAACTAGGTGGAGATGGTTGGGATTACCGAACCACCCTTGTTTTCCTTTCGCAGGGATTCCCATACCGCAGTCGCAAGTTTATAATCACCCAGGATAGTTGCAAACTCTGCAAGGCGACGTAGCTGGGAGGGAGGAGCGGTTAGGACAGTTGATCCGGACGTCATACTATGTGACCGGGATGGGAGGGAGGAGATAGAGGTGGAAGAAGTGTGAATGGGACTCGGAGCGGTTGGAACACTCGAACCAAAAAGCTTGCGAGTGGAAGAGAAAAGGCGCGACGGCAGCCGTCTACTGGATGAATAGGCTTCATTCCATTCTATTACACACTTTTCCATCCAGGGAACAAGACTCATGACGACAAACTCTCGTGTAAAACGCGCCAATTGCTGAATGTCTGGTTCCGACAGTCTCAAAAAGTTTGGTGAGACAACTGAGGACGTTGAGGAATGGGGGCGGGGAGTTGGCGGGGAACCATTCTGCCAGGTTTCAGAGGAAGGTGGTGGGAGACGAGGCGGGAGGGCAGGAACTGGGACAGGAGGGGGTGGCGGCGATGGGAGAGATAAAGGAAGGATGAATGCATGCAAACCATATTGTTTCTTGACAGCATTGAAGAGGGCTCCGGCTCTGAAGGTGAGATGTGAAGAAGTGGAAGTAGAAGCGGGGTGGAATGACGTACTCTTCGTCGGACAGGGGGGATCCTGTGGGATGTACGATAAGAATGTAGAGGAGATGGATTGTGTCGACCCATGAGGGAAATTCTAATACACGAGAATGGAGGGCCGTGATAGCTTGCAATGGGTTGGGAGCAGTGGTAGATACGGCCAGAATGACTAGCAGGGCTGTGAGTCAGAGAAGGGACGAAAGGTAGTGGGACTGACTCGAGAGTGGATGGTTCCACCCGTCGTACTTTGAAGGCAAGTGATCGCCTTCAGCACAGCGGGCGAGTTCGTCCCACCACGGTGTGCGGGTGGAGTAGCGGTCCGGGTGGGCGTCTAGTTCCTTGAGCCAGTGTGCGCATTGCTTGGTGATTCGCTCGCCAATCCAGTCAATGGTTCTGGCGGCGCGTTCTTCGTCGTCCTCGTGGCACGCGGCCTCTGTGTCTGCGAGATCGGAGAACCTCAGGGCAAAGGAAGGGTGCGATACGGTGGTGAGAGAGGTCGTGCGTGTGGTGACTGGGGGTGAAGGGTGAGGGTTGCAGGAAGGATAGCGGGAGGACCAATACCTTGGGGGAGGGGAGAGAAGGACTGGAGAATTTCGTGTAGGGGTGGGAGAGAGGCACCCTGGAGAAGATGGACAAGGTCCTGGCAAGGGAGAAGACAGACATGCGGGCTCAGCGACGACGGCAACGGGCCCATCTTCATCTTATCCTGCACGACACCATCCATCCCGACTTTTGAAAGCTCTTTGTCATTCCCACGATATAATATAAATAATTTAAGTAAAACAAGTCCATCAGAAACCGCCGAGAACGCCACCGAGCAGGAGACCCCCCGCCAACCCGCCGATCAATAGGGCCGTATTGTCCCCACCCAGCCCCGGTCCTTGTCCATAGCTCGGGTGATACGGTGCATATCCGCCGTGCGCTCGCATATACGCCTCCCGCTCTTCGTATTGGCGCATTCTTGCCTGCCTCGCCTGCTCTTCCGCTCGTGCCGCCTGCTCCGCTCTGATGCGCCTGTATTCTTCCTGCTCTATGAGTTGCCGCCTTCTTACCTGCCTCGCCCGCTCTTCCTCTCGTGCCGCCTGCTCCGCTCTGATCCGTTTGCGTTCTGCCCGCTCTTCGAGTTGCCGCTTTCTCGCCTGCCTCGCCCGTTCTTCCGCTCGTGCCGCCTCCTCTGCTTTGATCCGCTTGTGTTCTTCCCGCTCCTCCTTCGTCCCGATAGCCTTGTCCTTCAATCTTCCAAACACCCCTCGCTTGTGCTCTGCATGCGAGCTTTCTCCAGAAACGGCACCGGGTTGCTTTGAGGAGCCGGACTTTTCTCCGCCCTCCGAAGAACGTCCCTCCATGGCCGCATCGTAAGGAGGGGGGGCATCGAGGTCAGAAGCGGGAGGTGGTTCCTCTTTCTCTTTCGCCTTTAGATCTGGGTGTTCCGCAAGAAACTGTTCGTCCTCATAGGGGTGCACCCAGATGGTCCGAGGAGGATCTGATCTGGTGTCGACCTAAGGAGACATCGGGCCAGCCATCGGCGATATGGTATGAATGTGACTTACCCAGTAAGGGCGATTGTGGTTTGAATCGTACTCCTGAATCCAGCCGTGAGGAAGAGTCATGATGGGTTGAGTGGGGCGATATCTGAGTTGCCCCCGCTTTACTTATACTCCGCCGTGGCACGTGCTGTGGGGTGACACACCCGCCACAGTGGCCACACAGCTTATTGTGTCATTCAGAACTTTAATTAGGATAACCTACCCCTTAGGTATCGGGGCAACACAGCAGGTATCAGTCATGTGCATGATTCGTGACCTATCATGAGGCAGTTTCACGCCGCATGCGTGCGCAGGAACCCTATCGTCTCCTCGATCTTTTTTATTTTCTGTTCCATGGGCATCTGCCATGTTCGCGTCGATCAGCAAATACTCAACTGATAACAAAAACATACCTCAAAGAATAAGTGCATCTGTTTGCGCCGTTCTTCGTTCACAGCTTCCTGTCGCGCAATGGCATCGACAAAGTGGTGCCGCTCTTCTCTCCCCCCACTGCTCCCCACCGCCCGCACCGTCTTGACTCGGGCCCCAGCACCCCAGCCACTGGCATCCTGTATAGCACCGCTCTTACCCCGACCCATCCTGATATCCGATCCACCCTCGGCCCATTCCTCCTGAATACCCCAACCACTGTCCTTTCCACGCGACACTTCCGTAGCATCTGAGGCAACGCGATTAGAGGCAACACCCCAACCACCTCTCTGACTCGCTGCCCAATCCAACGCATGTGACTCCCACACCCCACGCTGACTGGCTGCCCAGTCATCCCGATGAGGCTGGCCCCACATTGCCACACCGTAGTCGCGGGCCTGTTCGGACGGCGCTCCCAACATCCCCAGCACTTCATTCGCAGTCCTCCATCCTCCATCACCCTCCATCTTATCTAGAAACTCTTCCAATCGAAGCACTTCGCCCTTCTCCGCTGCGTCTATACCGCGCCGCCAGAAGGGCACCAAATCAAAGACCTGGTCGACGTGGGCGTGCATCTCCCATTGGCGTAGGCCCTCCGACGTAAGACGAGGTTGGCCGATCTTGTCCCGACAGGTTTCATCCGCAGTCTGCAAGAGGTCCTCTGGGATACGTATTCCATCTGTCCTATCGGTATTCTCGTCCTTTTTCACTCCAGAGGGTGAACGGTTGTGAGCGGTTCGTTCGTGATTCAAGGCAGCCTTGAAATTAGGGAAGAATGCTTGCCCTCTATGGGTTGCAGGACAGATAGTGCACACCCATCCTTGACCTGTTACAGTAATATCGCCTTGTGTCAACCATTTGGTTGATCGACAGGCGCAAGCAACGACAGCTCACCCTGACATTTTTTGAGCGACCTTCGTTGAGCAGAGGTGGGAGTAGTTTGCATCAAGTCTGCATCACACGGAGCAGGTTCCTCCCGCGACCCATATATGTCTGACACACTACCCCAAATGGGTATCAAGTTAGGAGTCCACACTAATACGGAGTAGAGTACGGTGGAGTAATACGGTAATTGTTCGCTATACTCGGCAAGTGATGATCATGCTTGCTTTATACGTGCTCTCGTGGAATACAATACCTCTCACAATAAATCAGGACGGCCCGGGAAGAGGATTGATCCACGTCCCATTAGGCCAAAGGGTTGCGGGCATGGTAAAATCTCCAGGAATTCCGTTGCTCACGTACTGCAGAGCGGGCCATGAATGTAACCAGACCAGGTTCAGAAGTATATGCACTTACGGCCAATCTGAAAAAGTGGGGCAGTCCTGCCTCCAATCCAGCAAGGGAAAAGTTGAGAGCAGTACCCACGTAACGCTCTACATCGTCCACGAGAAGGGAGAATCCGTTCCAACTTTGGTTGGACAGGCTGTATGGTATATGAGCCCACGAGATGGTTTGATTCGTTAGTGTAGTCGCTGCGTTATAATTAGACGAGTTGGTAAGGAATGCGGGTAGAGGCGAGCCGGTTGATCCATCATCAACAAGCTACGAATTAGTGGTCAGTTCGACAACCTGACGGAGAAATTTAAGACGCACATCCGCTGCTGTCTGCAAAATGGAGTCAAAGCCATAACCGGCAACATCATTCAAGAACATTCCAAGTAGGAATCCTTGATAGATGGCCGAGGGGCGAGTCGGAAATCCCGTTCCAGGAAAAAGCGCCATGGAAATGATGTAGTGATGTAGACGGAGCTGCAAACCTGGCAAAAGTCCCAGAACAAGAACGACCAAGCCACCCATGACATGCCAACCCAGATAATACGGGAGATAGCCAGTTTTTCGGATGACACGTATCTGGTTTATCACGATGGCAAGCAAGATCAGGACAATGATGATGAGTGCGACGAGGCCGCCAGGTTGTTGACTAATATCTTGCGCTGTAAGACGATCAATAGGTATCTGTGCCATGGTGAGGTTCGTGAGAACCCCAGTCCAGTAGGGCGCAAGATACCAGATCATGGCCTCGAAGGGAGCGTTTGCAAAGACAGGTAACGTGAAGCGAATGGCAACTCTCCAGAAACCGTAACAGACAAAGAGCGCCGGAAGAAACGCGCCGAAGGCCACATCCAATGGCGGTGGTGTGGCCTGAGGCTGTGAGAAAAGGGCAATGTGCCAAAATCCGATGCAGACGAGGCACCAATACAGTACAATGGCTTTAGGTCGAAGAATGAGAAACAAAACACACGTGACTAGAATGTTGAAAGCCAAAGCAGAGTTGCGAAGGTCTGCACAATGAGTGAGCGAAGTAGAGGGAGAGAATCGGAAAGACAGAGGGAAGACAGAGGGGAAACCGACGGAGGTGAGACCAGATGCAGTGAGAGGTAGGTAATTGGTAAAATTCCCAATCAACTGAACGGATGCACAACCTCCGGTTGAGTCGCTGATGAAACCACTGCATTCGAACCCGATAAGTGCGCGATTCGGAGTAACACGATTAGACTCACGCTTGGATTGCAGAGGAGCAGATGAAACTATCACCTCTATATGTCTTTTGCATGTCTCCACCGCCAACTAGAAGGGGTACGTAATCAAGTTCTACGTCACCGACGAGACGAGGATTCTGGAGCACGACAGAACTACATTGCGCAGGACATCGGAAGTCGAAAGATGTGTTTGTGAAAGGAGCACATAGCTCGCCGTTGAGACCACAGCCAGTATTCTCCGTCCAGAAAACAGACGTGCAGTCGGCAAACGAGGAAGAGGGTGTGAGGAACCACTGTGCCCGGGTGAAGAAAGCGAAGCCGATGATATAAGCCGCAACAAGTAGAACGAATAGCCAAGGTGCAGTGAACGGACGTGTGAGGCGCAGTACCGCAGGCTCGAGTGTAACGGTGAGTGTGTGGCCCCGGAAGATATACGTACGACCAAGGAGAGGAATAGGGTCTAGGACGGAGATGATGAGACAGTGGATAGAGACATAAGGAGCTCGGCTCACTAGCGAGGTCTTGCTTCGGCCTGGGCCCTCTTATGTAGAGAAGGGTTCTATGCAGGCGAGGCCACCGGGAGGCCAAGGATGCCTGGAAGCTTGCGAACTTGCGGGAGTGCTGCGGATGCGAGGAGATAATAAGGCCAGTATCCCCGAGCTCTGGCTTTTCGGAGACCGCCTCGGCGGTCGAGCTCAGATGTGTGGACTGGGAAGGTGTGGAGGAATGTGTTGCGGGTTCACGTTTCATGAGAAATGCAAGCAACAAGTCACCATTCCATATAGCTCCCACTCGACCCCAAGCCTATAAACGGATCGACTTGTTTACTGCGGGCTATACTAGTGATTTTCTGTCCACAATTTGGTACAAGTAGTGTGTGTATTTCTAGCTATACTGCAACGAGGGTATCATTCCCCATGTCACGATAGGTATCTCGAATGTGTGCCTTCAAACTGGGCCGACTACACGGGGCTTAGAACGCACACAACCAGCGGGGTGGAGTACTCACGGTAGTCATAGATAAAACGGGCGTGAATAGGGCCGTCCTGCTTCTCAGACGAGGTGAAGGTGGTGTGTCTAACATATCGCCTTTCGCCATTCACCATCGCAAAGCCCCAGGTCTGGTTTGGCGGGTGAGAACAGGACGGCGAATGAGAACGAAACGGTTACCTGTACCCCTCTCCACGTGTAACTGTTCTTGCCGGGAGTGCTCCAGGAATCGGTCAAAACAATGTCGTCGTCGATGGTGTCCTGAGTCCAGTCTTTCTTTAAGAACTCGTCTGTGATCTCTTCTACGGGAATTCTGCGCGACTTTCCAGTCACAGGACCAAAGATGTCGTCGTACTCGTCACGCTCAATCCAGTCCAGAGTGCGGTTCTCACTCGAGCCGGAGATGCCTCCAGAGACTGTCTGGTCGATGTCGATGTGCTCGACGCCGGCTTCGTCGGTGGTGTGCTTTATGTAGAGGGTGATAGTGAACATGGAGATTGCACGACGCTTGAACCACGACACGCCCTGCAAGCGGAGAATCTCATCGGGGCTGTCGCTGAGGGACTTGTTCTGTTGAGGACGAGATGAGCGACGAGGACAAAGGACGCGAGAGGAAATTGACCCAGATGAACTTGCCGCCCATGGCTTTGGTAGTGACATCGGGTGGTGCGGCCATGGTGAGAGAGGAAGAGCCTGAGGGACGTTTCACATCAACAAAGAACCGTCTTTTATATTATTCGGTAAAGGTATCGCTGAGGTACATAGAAATGCCACCAGGGAAGCCGACCTCAAGATCCCAATCCGGAGCTATCCGATCACCGGAATTCCCTTCTACTCGCGCGCTCCATGTGACCCGTAAGTAGCCGTACCGTACGGGTTGATACGCGACAGACTTGCGTAGGTCGGCGAGGATGGTGCACTCGCGGGTGGGCTAGTATCATATTATCTGGTAGAGGTATCGAATACCGTCACGACGCTCCACACCGCATCCGCACCCCGCTCCCAAGCTTGCGGTCCTCTCGCGTCACTGCCCCCAAATTCTACCATGATCCCCTGTTGCGACCACTCGCACCAGATGTGGATCGACCCGCTCGATGGACCCGTTCCACCACCCTTTCTGCTTGGTTCGCCCAGCCACCCAACGAATTCCCTGCCGGTCGTGTCTTTTGCAACCGTGACCGTGGCTCCTATCAAGTGCAACTCAACCGGTAGATGTGGATATGTGGAAAAGGCAGGCTCTGTAGATCTGGCGGGTCCGTTCACGTTGTAGATGTCTACGGCCTCCAACTGCAGATCATCGTCCCTGAGCTGCTCGCGTCTCAAGCCGGTGGCGGGCTTGTACCCGTTCCGAGGAGTGAACTGGAAGCTGACGCCGAGCGACAAGTAGTTGAAGTAGACAATGTCCGGGTAGGATTTGATGTCTGGAGCGGGGGTGGTGCCGGCGGCCAGTGTGCTGAGATGCTGGGCGAGGACATGTGCAGAGGGTGGTTTGCCAATGAGATCTGCGTACATAGCTGCTTTCAAGCTCCGACAGGACCCTCCTCGCAAGCACCATGGTCCGCCCTGTGCCAAAGCCCGAGGATGGGGTGTCCCTCGCCCGCAGATGTGTCATGTACCTCCTCCCTCCGAGTGTCTCCCGCCCCATCGCCTCCCACCTCGTGCCCCTGCTCGTCTGTCTGTCCCTCATCCCACTCCTCCTCCTCCTCTCCCTCTTCTCCGGCTGGTACATCTGGAAGAACGTCCCTGTCGCCTGGCACGTCCCTATCTATCTCCAATACGGGTCAGCCTCCTTTCCCCCCTCCTCCGTCTCTGACCCCAATTCCAGCGACGGCCCCTCGCCCTTCGCCGAGCTATCCCTCCCTCCCCTCTCCACCGCTCAGCCCTACGACATTTCCCTTCAGCTGCTCCTGCCCGCAACTGAAGCCAACTTTGCCCTCGGCAACTTCATGGCCACCTTGTCGCTTTCCACGCCTTCCAACAAGACCCTCGTCACGGTAAGCAGACCGGTGCGTGTGTTTCGTTCTCCATCCTCCTTCCTTCTCACCATTCTCAGGCTATTGCACTCCCCCCAAAACGACCTGCGTTCTCGTTCTCCACCATCCCACGTCTCATCGATTTGGATCTCCCTTTACTGTCCTCCTATGTCCCCGGGTCGTCAAAGATGAATGCAAGAATCGATCTTGGCCGCAGGGATGGCTGGAAAAGTTTAGGCAGCGGTGAGGGTCGCGAGTTAAGTGTTTGGAATGCTGCCTTGAGGGGTGCTGTCAGGCGCCATGGCATTCGGTGTGTTCCCTATCCCTCAATCCAATGGCCATCACTCACTGTTTCCATCAGGGGTCTGGTGTCTCGCTTCCCCCTCACCTTTGCACTTGTCGCTTCTGCTACCTTCTTCTCCCTGTCTGTCATCGTCCTCGCCGCGTGTATCCTACCTGCCGTCCAGTGGCCCGTTTCCATAGATCAAACGCCCAATGTATCCGAACACGGGGACGACAGGCCTGTCCGTGTCCGAAAACGCCCACGCAGAAACGCTGCTGGTGAAAGTCGTGTTACAAGCACTGTCCGTTCTACCCATGCTTGCTTTCATGATCCTTGGTCACAACATTTACAGGTCTACAAATCCGAGGATATTCCCGTCGATATTCCTGCGTCGGATGCTTTTCCTCTCAAGCGGCGACGTTCACGCATGTCCGATGTTCTCTTAGACTCTGAAAACTAGATTTCGTTCAGCTGATTGTCCGTTGGACCCTGCAGGTGCTAAATACACGTATTCATATGTTTTATCAGATTAGGGACACGAGTTAATTTTCATTGGTAATTCAGTAACGCAGTGTATTGTCGCCGCATCAACTCCACTCTTGTTTCACCCCATTGATGCCGGCAGCGGGTAAACTTAATTTGTATCCTTAAAAACTCATGACAATAGGTTGGCCATCATGCTATGACGCAATTTAAACTGTGAACATTACCCACAATAGGTGTTTCCTGCCACCATTATAACCTCGGTCGCTGTCCACAATGAGCTCCCTACAAGCCGAATCGTTGTTTACTGTCGCGGGCAAAGTCGTTCTCGTCACTGGCGGGTCTCGTGGGATTGGAAAGATGGTGAGTGCGGCGCCTGCAAGAAAAGCACAACTACTCATGTTCCCAGATTGCCTCGGCATTCGTCAGAAGCGGTGCAACTGTGGGTCTGCAAATTCTTGGTGCAGGGTTTGTGTCAGAATGATGTTCCGGTATTTTAGGTCTATATCTCTGCGCGCTCGGCAAAGGACTGTGACGCGTCTGCTGCCCAACTTTCTGCCCTCGGTCCAGGCACGTGCATATCCATCCCGGCTAATGTCTCCAACCTTTCAGAGGTGGAACGTCTGGTGCAAGAACTAGCAATAAGAGAAAAGGCTCTTCATGTCCTCGTCAACAACGCTGGGACAGTATGGGCTCAGCCCTTGGATGAGTATCCGGTCGGTCCGTTCGCAGAATCTACCTTTACGTAAAGCTGACGTACAACGCAGGATGAAGGCTTTTCAAAAGTCCTCACTTTAAATCTGCAAAGAGTGTTTACTCTAACTCAGAAACTGCTACCTCTTCTCCGCGCTGGTGCTGCCCGGGGCGGCCAAACTGGGGATGCCTTCAATGACCCGGCTCGAATCATTAATGTACGCATAGGATCTTTCCCGACCTCGCCTCTTGACTTTAAACCCCACTCTTTCATCAGATCGGTAGTGTTGAAGGTCTAGGTGTTCCCGATCGCGATACCTATGCGTACTCTGCCGCAAAAGCAGGACTTCATCACCTAAGTCGCCACCTCGCTGGACGGCTCGGCAAGGAAGGGATATTGAGTAATACCATTGCCTGCGGTGCGTTGAATTTCCTTGCTGTCTAGTTTCATTGGCTAATTTGGCCGTCTCCATCTTCAGGAGCATTCCGGAGCAAACGTAAGTTGCTTGTTTGCAACTCAATATAATCCCAGACAAGTGAATGTTTGAGTAGTGACCGCAGAAATGCTGGATACTACCGGAGACATCCTCATATCGCAAATTCCGACCAACCGCCTTGGTACCCCAGAGGATATCGGAGGCACCGTTCTGTTCCTCGCAAGTCGAGCGGGCGCATATGTCAACGGCGCAACAATTACTCTTGATGGCGGCTTTCTCGTTAATATGCCATCATGCAAACTCTGACGGTCTAGATTCATTAGACTCGACCGCATTCTCTTCGACATGCTTCTGTAGTACAATTCACTTTTGACTGTATATTACACTGAGCATATAAATCACACTGATACACTACCCTCATTCTGTACGGATACTTCCGCTTTACCGGGTTCAGTTTCTTTCGTTACTTCCGCCCCGGGTTCCTTGGAGGAGTTGCTTGTGCTTGCCTCTCCCCCTAGACTCCTCACCATGTCCGCCGCCTCATCGCCATCAAGACCAAGATCCTCGACTAGCTGTCTTAAGTCGTCGTCTGTGACTCTTAGTCCCTGCAGCCCGAAGCCTTCGAGCTCTGTGCTGATATCAAAATCATTGCGTTTGTTCACTGGCTTCAACGGGCTGTCGGGATCTTGAGGAAAGAACTTGGGTCTGTGATGCTCTGGGGTCATCTGAGACACGGGGACAGCCCCTGGGACACCGACAGGTCTTGCGGTGGGTGCGGGACGATCTTCGTCGACCGCTGCATTCCAGCCCTCCGTTAGTCGTAGAAAACTATCTAGCTCGTCATATTCGACGGCTTCTTCGCTGGTGGCTAGAGGTCAGCATGGACGGATGGCATGGCAAAATAGGGCTATGCCAACAATGCGTCAAAGTCCTGTAGCACAGATATCTCGGTCGTCAGTCGACATCACGACGGGCGTCTAGACGGGTCTACGCACACCTGGGTACCTGCCCCCGACGAGTATACCGGGCAACTGCTGCTTATCTGCCAATGCGCCAAATCAGAATCGTCGAGCCGGCGACCATCATCATGCGCGACATCACGGACCGAGTGGTGCCTTTCTCTTCCACAGGCGTTTGGCGTCTTCGTCTGACGCCAAGTCGTAAGAAGTGAACGGGATCTTCTTGGTTTGTAAAATGCGCAAGATGTATTCTGTGAAGAGGATGCCATGACAATGTTCAAGTTGTGACTCTCGACCATAGCCCAGCGATCGAGTTGTAGCGACTGACCCTGACGCTTTCGGAGGATAGGTTGGGAGGCGATTGTGGTGAGGAACACCTGAATCGGCGGTGAAGGCATGTTTAGAGGATCGATCAAAACTGACCCAGGCCGGACTCCGTCACGGTGGGGATCGAATTCAAGTTGCCAAGCCATCCAGCATCTAGCGCATTATTACCATAGACAACATACAACAATATCTATGACCCTGTCAGTCCTTATCGTTTGTCTGGGTAACATCTGTCGCTCTCCCATGGGGGAAGCCGTGCTCAGACACGAAGCTACAAAGCGGGGGATCGATGTCGAAGTCGACAGTGCAGGCACCGCTGCATACCACGTTGGCGAGGATCCGGATGACAGGTATACACTATTCAACAGTCGATGTCGAAGAAGGCTCTAACCAACCATTCGGTAATGCAGGACCATTGCGACGTGTAAGAAGGTGAGGGTTTCAAACTGCAAATGACTTGGGTTGACTGGGATCCAGCACAACATACCGATCGATCACTCAGCGCGCCAGGTGAAGGCGGCGGATTTCAGCAAATTCCAGTATATCCTTGCTGCAGACGAATCAAACCTTCGCAATTTGATGGCAAAGAAACCGAGAGAAGGAACTGCAACTGTGCGCCTTTGGGGATCATACCTAGATAACAAGCCCATCTCAGACCCTTACTACGGAGATATCGTGAGCCTATCGTTGTAGCTCAAGATGAGATCTGACGTGTCCGATGTGGCACAGACAGGATTTGAGCGATGCTTTGAAGTGTGTACAGAGTTTTCGAATGCTTTCCTCGACGAGGTTGTCAGCAAAAAGTGACAATGCTCAGATGTCCATAGTGTTCCTGCAGTACAGTGTAGAATGCAACTACGTCAAACTCATCCTCCGCGGTAAGGATAACAGTAGATCAGTTCAGGGTAGGCATGTTTACCGACGCACGGTTGCCTACGGCGTCTTCAGCTCTCCAAAGGCTCGTGGTAGTCTGGTGTCGGGTGTTAGCTTTCATGCAATGCCTTTCAACTGGGAACCCGTACCTTATTTTGCGTGTAGAAGTTGATCCCACTGTGTACATGTTGGTTAATTACCTAACAAACAATGGTTACCTGACTAGACAGAGCGTACCTCTTGCCATAGAATCCAATGTCACCTAGGACACTCCCTTTGTTACCACTCCATGCAAACATAGGGAGAGGGACTGGGATTGGCACATTGATACCAATCTGACCAACGTTTACTTCTGTCTCAAATTTGCGTGCTGTTGCGCCGGATTGCGTAAAAATAGCACCACCGTTACCGTAGTGGTTTGCATTGATGATATCAAGAGCGTCGTCCAATGTATCTGCAGTGACGACGGTGAGCACAGGACCAAAGATTTCCTCACTTCAAGAGACGTAAGACACAACAGGTCAGACAAGAGATCAAAGAATACTAACCGGTAGCATTGCATAGTGGTTGTAGCTTCAATAATGGTGGGGCCAACGAAATTGCCGTTAGGGTAGCCCGGCACAGTGATTCCCCGCCCATCGAGACGAATATGTCCGCCTTCCTCTACTGCGGAAGATATGAGCCTTTCCACACGACTCTTAGCGGCTGGCGAGATGAGAGGGCCCCTGTGCAGTAGTTGGGGGTGAAACTCGGATTGATCCAGAATGGAGAGCGCACATACAAGTCTGTACCACTTTCGAATCCTCCGTTAACTCGAAGCTTTCTAGCGCGTTCAACTAGCTCGGGGAGCCAGGTCTGCGCAATTCCAACGAGGACAACTGAAATGGGTTCCTTCAATTTCAGCTCGCCTAACTTTTCCGAAAAATACTCACCCACAGAGATAGCCATGCATCTCTGCCCAGCAGCTGATCGACACAGTTCACTTGTCTGGAACGTATGACTAGAAATCTCTTACCGCCGAAAGCCGCCCCTAAGATTGAATTCAATGCGAGGTTCTTGTTTGCTGTACAAGTTATTAGCAACTGTCTACTGTCTAACAACATGTGTTCACCATCAGGCATCAATACTGCGTGATTTTTGGCACCCATATTCGCCTAGACAGGACAATTCATATACTTCATTTAGTGAAGAGGTGAGCTTACCTGGACGCGCTTGCCGTTCTTGGTGCCTCTGACCTGTAGGTCAGCTACGATGGCGTGGCACTGGTCCTCTCACTCGCCTTTCGTATATATGCCGACCGGCACGATCACCACCGACGAAACTTATTGCCTTTACGGCGGGGTGATCACAGATAGCGTTAACAGTGGGAACGGTTCCGTGCACCACATTGACGACGCCAGCAGGCAAGCCTACCATGCAACATGTTAGCACGCACTTAACAGTCGTCCTTGCCCAGGGTTACGTTACCTGAACGTTCACAGAGTTCTGCGATGATCATGGCTGCACCGGGGTCACGCTCTGAAGGTTTGAGGACAAGGGTGTTTCCTGTAACGGCCGCCATTGGGATCGTCCACAGCGGAATCATACTAAGGGAGATGAACAGCGACGCATTGAATGCAATAATACTACGTACGCAGGAAAGTTGAATGGTGCGATACTGTGATGCGTAAATACGAATGCACAGATGCCACGATAAATAACTCGGTACTGACCTTGCACAAACACCCAGAGGCACTTTACGAACCTCAGTATCCATATCTCTGCTGACTGCAAAGAATAAGTCACATTAACGTTGGACTAATGCCTGTAACACCTTCTATTTTATCTCCAAGCAATGTCGAAGTGATTCCGATTGCACTTTCGACCACCTGGAGTCCGCGGAGGACGTCGCCGTGCGCATCTTTGAGTACCAGTTAATAGTTGCTGCTGACGGATGCGAAGACGGACCTACCTGCCAAGGTCTTTCCCTGTTCCAAGACGATACTAGCGGCCAGGGCATCCGCATTTTGGCGGATTTGTTTTTGCAACCTAGGCGGGCATGAAGGTGAATGAGGAAATGAGACAGAGACAGAAGATAACGGACTCTATGGCAAAACGCTGACGGGACAAGACGCTTTGTCTGCTCCAAGTCTTGTAGGCTTGGGAAGCAGCATCGACAGCCTGTTCAAACTCGGTGGAGGTGGTCTCGGGGACGCGAGTGAGCAAAGATTGCGTAGACTGGGCAACGGAATAAGTTGGCGAAGGAGATGGGAAAGAAATGGAGACGAACGGGATCAACAACGTCATGCCACACAGTCGCCTTGCTCTCGACAAACTCACCGCCAATGTAGTTCTTGGTGTTCCCACCGGTTGCGTGTGTGCCTTTCCACTCCCCAGACAGCTTCTCGGCCCATGGACGGGCTATTTGGCTCAAGCCTGAGAGGGTTGCGTATGGACGACGAGACACGATCGGGCTGAGACGGACAGTGCGCGGGGCGAATGACATGACGGTGGGGAATGAGATCCACTCCGAGATCCGATGCTAGTGGACGTGTTTAGATCACGTGCCGTATTACCATCATCGCGACAACACCGAAGGTTTTATTTGCTCGAGGCGACGATGAACCCGGGAGCGAGTGCGAACGGTGTGCCAGCTGAGCATCACTTCCCAGGTCTTGGCCATGTCAATGCACTTCAGTCTCGCGACCACTGGCAACAGATGCTCCCTCAGAATCAGCCCCAGCAGTTCCACGGCCTACCCTGGCAGCAGTCCCAGCCAGTCCAGCTCCCGTCTGCACCCACCTCAGGGTCCCAGGTGCAGGCCCAAGGCTATCAGAACCCGCCCCAGTATTATCAAAATCACAGTTCCAGCTCCTTTGATCTCTCCTCCCTTGTCCCCCAGCAGATTATGCAGGATTTTTTGCGCCTGAGCACGCCTGTTGGTTCATCCCCAAACGACGACACCATCCTCGCTCAAGCGCTTCTCGAAAGTAGACAGACGGGTAAGACTTACAGACAGGCTCTCGAGGGCCTTCATGGGGTAGGTCACGTCTTTAGACTAGGTCCCTTTTCACTTATATGCCTCCAGATCAATAACCACGCTGCAAATCTCTGGAAAGACTACTACCTGGACCACCACGACCGTTTCGACCTCCTCGTGTCCCGTTTAGCCGAGCAACCAAAAACCGTCAAGAAGCCAATTGTGCCGAGCAAGCCACCCCCTCAAGCCAAGGAGGAGGGCACATCTCACCAAGTCGCGCGAAAGCGGCCCGTCTCTCCTCCCCCTCCTTCACCGTCACCTCCACACCAATCCTCTAAAAAGAAGGGACGCTCTTCCGGCCCTTCACAAGCCTCGCGGCGAAAACGTGCCACTCCCCAGTCCGTCACTGCTACGACGTCAGTACTGACCCGTCCACCTAAACGCCCAAGAGCCACCTTCAATAGCCTCTCTGCACCCTTACCCTCTAACGATGTCCCGAACCTAATGCCACCTCAAGTTCACATCCCCCTCCCGGAACCCCCCTCGCGATCGCCAACCCCTCCTGCAGTTGTGCAAGTTGGTACTAATGGAAATAAATATACCAAGGAAGACCGTGAATACTTCCTCAATTTTCTCGCATGGCGATTGAAGCAAGATCCTTCGCTGACCAAGAAACAACTTTGTGAACTGCTTCACCAGAAGGTGAACAATCTCTCGACTTGTCTTTGCGGTCACCATTCCCTAATGAAGTGAGCCAGGCACCCCACCATAGTGCCACTTCCTGGGCTTCCCATTGGCATCAGCGTCACGATATCGCTGACAAGATCTTTGCCACGTACCACGACAGTTCTGACGCCGATGCAGAGGACGACGAAGACCAGCAAAATGAGGAAGAGGAAGGGGAGGTAGAAGAGGAAATGATAAACGACGAAGATGACGCTCAATCCGAGGCAATGTCAGCAAATGAAACTTCACGTGACCAGAGAGGCGTGCTCTGTTCTGAAGGAACATTTTCAGATTTTGGCGACCCAAACATCGATACCGAAGAGGACGAAGCTGATATGGGAGAACCTGGCTCTTCGTTTACGCGGGGAGATTGGTGCACCCTCGCCAGGTTCATTGCCAGGAATCATTGGGATGAACTGTCGCGCAAGGAGCGATGGCAAACTTTTACTGACACTGTACGTGATTGTCCCCAAGTATTCGTCCATTTTCCGCATTCATCTCATGACGGGACAGCACGGAACCAAGCGACCGGGGAAGTCTTGGGCTGAATTTTATCGTAGAAATGAAGCTGGTATGACCCCAATGATCCGTGACATGCTGTTCTGCTCGTTAACTAGATCATCGTTGTAGCGATTTTGAAGTTGTCTAAGAAGTACTCACCTGGATCCAGCAGAGGTAATCAAAGTCGGCGTAGGCGTACATCTTGGCGAAACTGACAGGAAACTTCACAAGAACTTGGCTCGGACGAGGATGGCGAGTATGAGACTGACAACGGGGAAAATTGAACGCAACAGTAACGTGGACCTGCGCCGCACGACTATTACTCGTGTTTTGTTATCTTTACACTTTCCACTGAGTCATATATATGCTAGCGCTGCGCGTAATACCATACTGAATTTCTAGCTCCATGAGGATGTATGAAGTTGGGCTTATTTGCAGAATGTCTGCCGAGGGCACGTGGCTACTATAAGTAGAGGGAGTCGCTTAGAAGGCTCGTTGACACTGATCGTTACTTCCCAACCGCCAGTTCCATCCTTTCGCACCATCTATCCTATAACCACCACCCACAGTCTAATTGAGAGCTAACGATCAGCCATGGATGAGGACTACGATGTGATTCAACCCCAAGATGTGATAGCTGGCTACTTCACGTTGCTGACTTGCTGCGCAGGTCATCGTTCTCGGCACGGGTCTGACAGAGTGTATCTTGTCAGGCCTCCTCTCAGTCGAGGGCAAGAAGGTCCTCCACATGGATAGAAATGATTACTATGGTGGCGATAGTGCCAGCTTGAACTTGACGCAGGCAAGCTACGCGTCAACATTGTCAGTGCTGCACACGGCCGCTCACGTTCATCTAGCTCTATCGCAAGTTCAGGCCAGATCAGCCACCACCCGCAGAACTCGGCCGCGATCGCGACTACGCCGTTGATCTGATACCCAAGTTCATCATCGCCTCCGGAGAACTCACCAAGATCCTTGTTCACACTGATGTGACGCGCTATTTGGAGTTTAAACAGATCGCAGGAAGCTTTGTTTATCGGGATGGTAAAATCTCCAAAGTCCCCAGCACCGAGATAGAAGCAGTAAAGAGTCCTTTGATGGGTCTATTCGAGAAACGTCGTGCTAAGAAGTTCTTTGAATTCCTGCAAGGATGGAAGGACGACGACCCCGCAACTCATCAAGGTCAGCGCATCAGCCTGGCTAGATACAGCACTGAAACATCTTGTCCCATCAGGCATCGACCTCGATAAGGACTCCATGAAGACGGTGTATGAGAAGTTTGGTCTTGAACCTGGTACCCAGGATTTCATTGGTCATGCCATGGCCCTTTACCTTGATGACGAGTAAGCATTTGTGTACCGTTGATTATATTTTTGGTGACACGTTCTCAGTTACATCACAAACCCTGCTCGTCCCGCTTACGATCGGATCATCCTTTACACTTCTTCGATGGCTCGCTATGGCAAGTCACCCTACATCTACCCGTTGTATGGTCTCGGGGAGCTTCCCCAGTCCTTCGCACGTCTATCTGCCATCTACGGTGGAACCTACATGCTTGACAAGCCGGTTCATGAGATCGTGACTGATCAGAATGGCAACTTTGTTGGTGTACGCAGTGGCGACGAGACCGTTAAAGCCAAGCAAGTCATCGGTGACCCCAGCTATTTTGGTGCTGGTCAGGAGGCCGAAGGCGGTAAATTACGCGTTGTCGAAGACGGCAGGGTCATTCGAGCGATCTGCATCTTGAAGCACCCGATTCCTGGCACGGAGGAAAGTGACAGTGTCCAAATCATCATCCCACAGAACCAAGTGAACAGACGAAACGGCATGTAACGTTTGATCCGTTCCTGCATCATGTGGCTCATCTTGCTGCAGATATCTATATCGCTATGGTCTCATCAACGCACAACGTCTGTGCTAAGGACGTATACGTTGCCATCGTTAGTACCATTGTCGAGACGAATAAACCAGAGCAGGAAATTATTCCCGGACTTCAGCTTCTTGGACCTATCTATGAGAAGTAAAGCCTCGCTTCTGGAACAGGTGCAGCGCTGACCATGTTAATTGTCACAGGTTTGTGACAGTTAGCCCACTCTACACGCCTGTATCCTCGGGAGCGGCCGATAATATATTCATCACTCGTTCTTACGATGCAACTTCTCACTTCGAAACCGTCGTTGAGGAGGTTCAAGATGTCTGGAAGCGTGTTGTCGGCAAAGACCTCGTCCTCAAGAAACGGGAACCGGAACCGGAGAAGTAGTCGTTCAAGCATATATGCATGTTGCATACTACAGCACGTTGTACCCTTGTGAAGCCGCTTCGACCTGTACACTCTATTCGTGTGTTTTCTCGTCTATTGAAAGTTATCGGAAAACGCATCCATGTTAAATTCTGCAACTTGAACGTCTTGCTTTGCTGATTTTATCAAGCTTCCTAACCCAGCTCTGCGAGCGGCAAGATCACTTTCCTCCCTGATAGTCTCTCGTGCTACGCCATGTGGAGCGGATTCTGGAGGTTGCCTTCTTGACAGTGTCTTGGACTCCACATCCATGTCGATCAAGATAGAAGATCTTCTGCGTAAGAAAGGACTGGTCCGGCGTGGCGAGATTGGGCTCGGTGGCCGCTGCGTTTGAACTGCATCGTTACGTGCAGCTGTTGTTGGTCGCTCGAAGGACCATGAACGAACAAGGTAAAGTGCCAGAGCATGGCAACCTACACGAACGCCATCTAGGCCATACGGCGCGAAGATAGAATAGAGAACACTCACCCATCCGACAGAACACTCGCGCAACTTGCAGGATAAAGTTAAACTCTCTCCTTCCGGAAATCTCACTAGTTCCCGCCGCAGTCTGTAGAGTCTTGGATCGCAATTGAGAGAACAAGAGCGCAAGACTTGGGTCATCGAAGTGCGGTTCACCGATTTCCAGGTTTTTCATTTCTAGAGAATCAGCCAGATCTCGCAAGGGTGTCTGTGCGGAGAGTAAGAAGATTGGACGAACACTCGGGGCTCATGACTTACCAGGAGGATCCTCACAGACAGATCTCTGCGTCGTAACAGCCAAAACGCCCAACTTCCCAGCCATCTGTTCCCTTCGCGGAAGGCAGTCGGCAACACAGTGTTATTCAAAATGTTACGCAATACTTCTCCGTCGTTGCCTTCGATCACGCGTGCCAGGGCCACGGCAAGTTGGAAGTCGGAGAGCTGTTTTAGACAAACGTTTACAGCGTCCTTCAAGCTTCCCCCGAGAAGGAAAAAGGCGGCTGCATATTCTGAACACCTTGTCAGCAGAACGTTATAAGCGGATACATATACCAACCGAATCGTTGCTTGCTCAGCAGAGCATAAGCATTTTTCAGGGCTGCAGTCCTCCAGCGCGGCTGTGTGAAGTCGTTCGCTAGGAACTTGAGCATTATTGTCTGTTCCTTATGCCATCCCGCCTGACGCCACAGTCCATGCACCAATTTCACTTTTCCTAATGCGAAGTAAAAGAGCGAGCATGTAGTAGGATCCCGATTGCCACCTGCCATATATTCGTTTCGAGCAATAATTTCCATTTGCGATTTCTGGCGATTATCCTTATAAAAGTGCACTAAAATAATATGACAATCTCACCATCGTATCGACTGAAGTCAACCAAATGAATACACCAAGTGCTCGCGCGTCCGACCATAGCATCTTCCCATTGCAAGCAGTGGTGGAGGTGTTCAACAGTAGATCCTGGCTTTCACTGTGGAACGCCCAGATTATGTCTCTGTATCGCAGACGTTCTCTCCAGCCCGTTTGACGAGGAATGCCACTGCCTGAGCGAGGACTCCCGGGGTCTGACGCAATTCGGCGGTTTAAAATGTAAAATGAGCGCATGGAAAGCACATAGCGGAGCCCATTAGCGTCCAGTGCTCGCTGCTGCTCGTCGATCTTCAGTAGCAGAAAGTTTAGCAGGGGGCTTCGGTGATAAGGCTAATTCCAATGTACCCACCTCTAATGTTGTTTGTATGAGAACTATGAGGTGTGCGTGTTCATTGGGCGAGAGATGAGGAAGTGGCTGTACCTCCAACTGCTCTATCAGGGATTCTACCAAGGATCTGGAGAAAACCGCATCTACGCTGTGATAGAGTGAGACAAATAATCATTTAAAGGTGGGTAGGTGATGTGCTCACGGATCCAATTGCTCTGGAGATCCAAACAACAAACCACTGTATCTTGCGGGTTTCTTGGTCTTGAGGTGAAGATAAATAACATCTTCGCACCCGTGATAATGGAATAGACTCACAGAGTGTGATTGGTTCTCTTGCAGGTAATCTTCGACAGCAAACGGCTGCCAGCAGAAGGTTTTCCCTCCTATTGTGGCCTGCCCAAGGGAGATGATAATTCGTTTGACTAGTGATATCTTCCCTGCACGATGGATGAATAATCGACACGGTGAGTGTCAGTGAAAGGTGTGCACCCCATAGAAGACATTGCAATAACATTTGAGGATGATAATCCGGAAGAGGACCATTGATCCTGGCAACATGCACGAACAAGCTTTCATTTGTGGAACCGGGTCCATAAGACTGAGTCTGGCCATATAAAAACATATGATGTCCAACCCCCACCAATAGAGTACCATTGGCGAGCCAAATCGAATCACTGATTGGGTAGGGGATGTACCTGATAGCGCTGAGTCAAAACCCACCCAGTTGACGCGGGGAAAGACAAACCTTCCAACCTCGATCTTGAAGCATATGGTCCAGGCAGGATCGTCACCGAAATAAGTTTTACGCTGCTGGCATAAGAGCTCAACGTGGTGGGCAAACCCAACGGCAAGTATGGACTGGTTGTCAGGAGTTGACGTCCAATCGAGGTCATAAATAGGTTCGGATGCACTTCGTGCTGAAATGAAGAAGGGCCTAGAAGAGTGAGAATTCGAGCTCACCTGAAAATCCTTTGATGTTCAAGACCGGAAGCAAATTCTGATTCATTGGAATCCCAGATGGTTAACTCCTGCCCGTCGGGATGGCCAGAAACTGATAGCGTCAGATAAACAAGACGGCATGTTAAACTGTAAAGCAAACAGTACCTAACACAGACTTTTTCGCTGAGCTGCAACTTGCCATTCTGAACCCACTTCTGCCAGTCCTCACTCTTCCTGTACACCTCCATCCAGGATTTTTTCCATGCTCCAAGGTCCAAAAACATAGTTCCCCATCGTCGGAGACGCTTAGTAAAGTATCATGTTCCTCTAGAGTTGAAGTCTTGCTCCATGCCATGGGGTCGACTGCAATTAAGAGCTTCGGCGCGTGGAAGAGCGGTAGGCTGTTGTAGGAATAGAGCACGAGCGTCGGATGGAGGGAACCAGAAATATGAATGTGGAAAATGAATTTGTCTTCTGTCAGAGCGACTATAGATTCATGCTCTCGCCTTGACGGTATTGAGAAAAGGTATGCGACGCGAGGAAGCCGGAGAGTAGAGGGAGGAGTTGAATGCAATGTTAATATGGCATTATCACTCGAATATGTAGCAACAAGTTTCCCTGCAGAAAACCTGAGAATTGACCATGCACCAGTAGTACTAGTAAACCATACGTACCACCGTCTAAGACTACCACCTGGTCTGTGGAGGGCCATGAATCGAGGCGAGCAAGGTTATGCCCACCGTCTGTTTCCATCCACGTCTCACCACCGTCAGCTCGCACGACTGCAACCCCTCGCCCTGCTGGCGTCCTGACGAAGCGCAAAATTTTACTCTCTTCCAAAGGCATCCGCTCTGGTCCAGCCGCAACTAATTGGAGGCTGTCGGCTCGCCCATTGAGTAATGTGCCCACAGAGATATCGTATGTACGCAATGGTGGTGAGGTCACCAAAGTCAGGCTGGCACTCTCACCACAGGGCAGGAGATAGAGATTCAAGGGAGGTGAAAACAAAGTCCCTGGGAGTGAATGCGAGATGATGAATTGCCTCAATAGTGTTGGTGGTTTACGATCAACATTCTGGAATCTGGTCAGAAGTGTCCGTTTCATATTCTCATGGAACGCTCACTGCCACGGCGCTCAACAGCAGAGAACCATCCGCGAGAACTCGTAAGAACAAATCCCAATCCTCCTCTTCGACATCTCTTAACCTCGAGATATCGGCGCTCTCGATCTCTGATGTTTTCAGTACGGCTTTGACAGCTGGCCCGATAACTTCTTTGTCCAACCAAATTATCTCTGACTTGGGGCGTGCGATGGGTTGAGACATAGCCGGAGGGACGGGAGAAGAAAGAATGTCCACAGCGAGATGCAATTGAAGTCGCTGTGGTGAGTCGACAACGGGCAAAAATATTCGCAATACCGAGTCCGAAGTGATCGTAAACAATGTAGGATCGGGACTATGAAAGGGAAATTGGCTTGAGACGTAAAACTCTGCACGTCTACGAACCTTCGAGACAACGGGGAGTATCGCCAGACGATAGATACGACGGGTCGTGGATGTGGCATGACTTGGGATTGTTGGCCGGAAGTGGTGGAGTATAATCTAACTCGGTTGTCATCCTGAGGTCATGTTGAGAGGGGCCCCGTGAAGCGAAAGGAGAACATACGAAGGATGTGGTTGCAATATATGTCAGTGTCGGTGCAAGTTTAGCTACAGAGGGCGTGACGACGCTAGGTTTGCCTGACGAGTCGAGCTGATAATAGGAGGATTCGCCGAAGACACATACCGAGTAGCCCACTTCTTGCTCCAGGTGAGGAGATCATTCTCGAGAATTAACGTATATACTGAGAGGCCACTTTGACTGCCAACTGCAAGTAAACCTGATCTTGAATTAGAAGAGCATCGGACCATGCTCGGCTGTGGCATTACCAGAGCGGCAATCCAAAGCAGTAACAAGGTCGCCATCAGGAAAGACTAGGGACGAGTGGATACGCCAGGTATCCGTCTGAACGTCGGACATGGACCATGCTGCAATGTGCGCGTTTACGGAAGCCACGATCTATAGCAAAGATGGAGTGGGGTGATCATGGTATTTCGGGGAACGACATGGCTGCGAGTCGACGCACTATTTTCATGGCGGGATCAACAGCGATGCAGGAAACGCGTTCGCCTAGACTCTGCAAGCCCGGAAATACCTCCTGAAAGGTAAATACACGGATCAACTGCAGACTGGCTGCATTGAGGACGACGACTGCATCGGCAGACGAGTACAGCTGGAGTAAATAGGCTATGAAATGTGTGTGTAACGGAGGAAAAGCATGCACGTACGACAAGGGTAGCATGAGGCAGGACGAGGTGCTGGAGAGGCCCCGACGGCGAGCCGGTGAAGGTTCTGAGAAGGTCGAGCATGGGGCGTCCTCGCCGCTGTCCGGTGACTTGGCTACTTATATACCACCACTCCCACTCCTCTCCCTCCCATTATGCGGCTCTGCAACTGTATCCCGCTCTCGCTACTTGCGCTCTCGCTCTCCACGACCGCCTTCCAGTTGTCATGGCAGCCCCACTCAGCCGTCCAGTCAGACACCTTGGTCGACATCCTCAACAAAGACGATGACTATACACTCCTACTCTCTCTCCTCCAACGCGCTCGTCTCATCCCGACTCTCAACAAGCTCAACGGTAGCACCTTCTTTGCACCAACCAACGATGCAGTCAAGCGTCAGGCCGACAAGAGTACACTGTGGCACAGTCTCCTCTCCGAAACGCACTCGCTCGTACCCGATAATGTGCAAGAACAACTCAGACAACAGCTCTTCTATCATCTTCTCAACTACTCTATCACTGAACTACCAGAGGACAAGTCCACGCGGATCCTCGAGACTCTCCATTACCCTCAGTTGCCGACCGATTCTTCCCCCCATGAACCTCCACCCTCCCCGTGGTTTCCAATACCCCACGGTCTACTTGGTGACCAATCGCAGCGCCTCAGGCTCGCTTCTCGTGACGATTCAACTTGGGTCGGTGTAGATGCTTCTGGTAACGGGGGTGCAAAGCTAGTCAAGGAAAGGGCAGAAGCAACTAATGGTGTCGTGTACGGCATTGCCGAGGTACTTGAACCACCCACAGACCTTAGTGAGTAGCTATACACTACTTCGTTGTAACAAATTAACCCACCATCTATCAGTAACTGTCGTGAACGGTCTCGAGTCACTTTCTTATTTCCAGAAGGTGCTAACCCCAGAAATTGACCGGTTTCTCAGTTCCACACCGGAACTTACCCTATTCATGCCCCTGGATTCAGCATGGGAATCCCTCGATCCTCTCGAGCGAATCTATTTGGAGAGCGACTTCGCTGCGGATGACCTTCATCGTATTCTAGATATGCACGTGGTCTCGGAATCTGGGGTGAGATGGTCGGAGTCATTCCAATCCTCAACTGAATGTGTGTAAAACTTATTTCTCCTACCTTATGCTCGTCTGATTTTGCAGCCAGTAACGACTAGGTACGGCTCCACTCTCGAGGTCACGGTTTCTCCTGAAGGCACGGTTGTATCCGGAGCGAAACTTGTTCATCCTGATGTTTATGCCAGCAACGGCGTCTTACATCTCGTGTCTTCCTTACTAGTTCCCCCGGGGACTCTCCAGCTGACACCAGAGAAATACCTTTTAGCACTCAACTGCACCTTTTTCGTGTCACTTCTTCACTCAGTTGATCTGGCGCATCTTATCGATAATACTGACAAACGATACACGATCCTTGCGCCAAAGGATGACGTCCTTTCCCTTTTTGCCGCTGCCCTTCCTGAAACCGGGACCCCCGACCTCAAGCGAGTTTTGGAATATCATTTTCTTCCTGGCCTTTGGAAACCTGATAAACTTGACAATGGGATGCTGCTGGAGACTGAACTACATGAGCTCGGTCTGGATGACGGCCGTCAGGTGATACATGTCGATGTCCATGAAGGCGAGAAAGACGATGCGGACGCGCGACATATCACATTCGGTGGCGCAGGTATGATTGGCGACCATGGTAGGTAAAGTCGCCACGATGACCCCGTCATCCATTGACCTATCTAACAGTGGAGATCAATAACACGATTATATACTTCATTTCACGACCGCTCGATCCTCCGGTCGACCCTCTCCAGACGGCGCTACCAACCTTAGACCTCTCTTCTTTCCTTGCGGCCGTCTTTTCGACTTCACTTGCGGACGTGATTAAACGGATGCCTCGTACTACCTTTCTCATCCCCCACAACAGCGCATTCAAGCGTCTTGGCCTGTTAGTCAGCGACCACCTGCTTGCCGCATCTTCTAAACAAGACCTGGAACACGTCATTCTCCATCACATCATCGACAACGTAGAATACTCGAAGAGTCTCGTTAATGGATCGCAACGCACTTTCGCTACTCTAGAAGGGACCGACTTACAACTGGAGCGGACTGAGGACGGTTCTGTCGTCATCAGTGCTAGTGGAGGTTGGGCTGGTATGAAGAGCACGTTATTTCCGCAAAACACGCTCACAGCAACTGGCGTTATACACGAGGTGTCGGACTTAATGATCCCTCGGTCGGTGGAATTAAACATAGGAAAGCTGATGAAGGCGGGAAAGGCGACAACCATGACGAACGTGATGGCGAAGGCGGGGTTCGAATGGATTTTAGACGGGACCTTGCCGCCAGAAGGTTCGGAGTGGGCAGATCTAGGACCTAGCGGTGCGACGTGGACCTTACTCTGCCCCACGGATGATGCGTTCAAGAAATACAACCTGACACGGTTACTCGAAGACCTTGATGGACTACGTGCAATCGTTAGCCAGCATCTAATTCCGACCCTTCCGACCCCTCCCGTCTCTGGTTCGGTCAGTATGGTGGATGTACTTAACAACAACCGACCATTGCCACTTGACCAGCTTGGCAGCCACTCGACGCTTTTATCGCCAGCTTCTGCGTACGGAGACATCGTATTCAAGGAATTGGAAGACAAATCAGCAGCAGAGTACATGGTCGGGATCAAGAATGCCCGAGGAACCGATGGAAAGGCTGACTGGGCTCGTGTGTTGAGCTGGGGTCGTACTACCACCGGGAGTGGGACTGGTGGTGTCATCCAGATTGACCGGCTGTTGGTCCCTTATCATCCATCATGGTGGATCGAGTACGGCCCACCATCCTTTGTGGGAGCCGTTGGTGTATTGCTTATATGTTTATTCTTCTATGGAGTATGCATCTTTTGGAACAGGGACCCGACAGAAGCTACCTATGAGCCCATTGGAGGGTTTGGTCGGGACTGTGACGACTCGTAGCGACGTGCCATATCATAATATGTAGACCACCATTTCTTGCCCGCATGTGCAAATACTGATATGTAGTGATTTCAACCGGGTGCCGGGTGTGGGTGAATCATATGACAAGATGCTTAACCGGAAAACCGCAAACGCATCTCTTGTCCCACCCCCACCATGGTCAGTACGGTGGCTAAAATCGATTGTACCGGCGCTGATAACTAGCCCGCCAGAGTAGTGAGGCACCTAATGTCGAGGAGACAACAAAAAACTCGGTCGTTGAGAATGCCAAAGCATTTGTCGCTGGAGGCTTCGGCGGCGTGTCAGCGGTCCTCGTGGGTGAGAGATGCCAACGGGTCGAACACGCCCTTGCTGACGCTCACCTTCCGCACAAGGTCATCCTTTTGACTTAACCAAGACACGACTACAGACCGCTGCTCCGGGACAATACAAAGGTGCCATCGATGTCGTTCGACAGACCCTCGCCCGAGATGGTGTTACTGGGTGAGCGATACCGCTTGCAGCTTGCATATATCCGCTCACGCGCTGTCGGCCTCACAGGATGTATAGAGGGATGGTCCCCCCACTTCTTGGTGTTACTCCAATCTTTGCTGTCTCTTTCTGGGTATATCTGATCTTGACTTTCCACGTTTGAATAATCACCCGTTTGTCCAAGGCCTACGACGTTTCAAAACAGCTCATCGTTTCTCTGACCCCAAACAGGTCGAACGAGAGACTTTCAACTGTAGAGCTTGCTAGCGCTGGCTTCCTATCAGCCGTTCCAGCTACTCTGGTCACTGCCCCAGTTGAGCGAGCCAAGGTCTTACTGCAGGTATGAGTGTGCAATCGGTTCGCCATATTCCTTCTCAAGGTGGGCAGGTACAAGGACAAGGAACTTCTGGCACCACCCAATACAAAGGTGTCTTCGATGTAATGAAGCACCTCTACAAAGAAGGAGGCATGCGGAGTATCTACCGTGGAACGGGTGCGACACTTGCTCGTGATGGACCCGGAAGTGCTGCGTATGATCATTTCGCCTCCCTGGCTCGATGTCTAAGCTAACGACAATTGAACTTAGCTACTTCGCCGCGTACGAGGTCACTAAAAATGCGTTGACGCCAACTGGATCGTCAGCCTCTGAGCTCAATCTTGGGGCCATTATTTTGGCTGGCGGCACTGCGGGTGTTGCAATGTGGTCTTTGGCAATACCCCCGGATGTTCGTTCGATATCTGATGTGTTTTTTCGAGTCATTGATCAGTTGCAACAGGTGCTCAAGTCAAGGCTACAGTCCGCTCCTTCGGGCACTTATTCTGGTTTCTTTGATTGCCTGCGAAAGACCATTGCCCAAGATGGTGTCACGGCTCTCTGGAAAGGATTCGGACCTGCCATGGCTAGGGTGAGCTGAGCAGTCAGCATTACGTGCCGCAGTCACTAATACGCTGCTTACCCCAGGCATTCCCTGCCAATGCTGCCACCTTTGTGGGTGATTTTTTCCAACACTCAAACGCACACACTAATATACGATGTATGTAGCTCGGAGTTGAGGCATCACGAAAAGTGATGGACAGTTGGCTCTAATTCTCCGGCTATTATCCCATTGGAATTCGTTACCTGAAAGCAAATACCTGTGATTTGGCAATTGATATAGATTCCGAGCAGCGCCTCGATATGTTGTTCTGCTTCTTGCTTGTAATATTTTCTCACTCGTGGCATAGCTGCTGCTACATAACATGGCTCTTCTCAGCAGTTGCCGTGCGTAGATAGTGCGGGAAAGAGCTTGAATTCAGGTTGCCCGCAGCCCGATCAGTATCGAGCGCCGACTTGGCAGCGCTCGGAGTTGCCGACATTTACGACATCGGTTGTTCCAGGTAATGATTCCCTGCAACTTGAACATCCTCGTTGCTCACACTATTACTGTTCTTGTGGTATACTGTGCATCCCACCTACCAGTCCCACAATATTTGGTGAATGTCGAAGCAAGTTGCGGTGAAAAACTCAAGGTCCGCTGGCACTGGGCATCAACGGGCCTTGTCTGCGTCCGAGTGGGAACTTTCTTTGCATCGAGCTAGTCAGCAATAGGTTAATCGTCCATTCTAGAATCGCACGCAATGCACGGAACTTCGAGACCTGGTCAGCGTACCAAAACTGCGAAGAAGCCTCTTTTTCAGACATACCTGACGAATTCATGAGTGATGTTCAGGAGATCTTTGACACTCGTAACCGGATATCCAAAGCTTGGCTAGACAAGGTCCTTCGTCCAATTTTTTTCGTCAGTGGGCCAGGTACTTACCAGTGTACAGAAGGCTGCCGCCAGACACAACAGCGAGGGACTCAGCAGCTTTCTCAAGTTGGCCTTCGACACATCATCTCACCTTTTCTCGAGTAACCTAAAGACTCAGGATGAGGAACTGATGGAGATCTCTGTGGTATTCCTCGCATGGAAAAGACTCCGAAAGATGAGAGCCAGTAATGAAAGGTGGTCAGAAGCTGACTACGTTGCAAGTGTGTATGTCTCGCCGAGCCACTATTCCACTCTCCGAGTCGCTAATATAATACTAACGATCATTTCAGCTATAATGTTTTTCGGAGTCCTGCGATCAGGAACAGCGTCTTCAGGTTAGCAGCTTTCGTCGTCCACTTCAAGTTGCTTGGCCTCACATCGACCAGGGTGCAGTGCTCGGTTTCTCTTCCGCAACCACCTAGTATTGTTGTAGATGATGCCCACCGCGTTCTGAAGACCAAGACGGCTACCCCCGACTGTGCAGTGTTCCTCCCTGCAGCACTGACGCGTCCTTTGTCGCAATCTGCAAAATCTCCTTACAAGGTTCTCAAGAATCTTCCAGCGATTGCGAAAGCTGGGAGTGCAGCGAAGGGATCCTCGTTTCGGTATCAGAGCACTCCATGTGCTCAGCTTCCCGACACGCCCGGGTTCGAGTTCGCGGGCAGCTTCTGGGAGGACAAGAAGCCAGTGCATACTTTTCCTGATGATGCATATCGCCAGAATCGCATCGCGACGGCTTCCGCCGCTCGTCACCTGCACTCATTGAACGTTAGAAGCCCTGTCATTGGACTAATATGGGCAAACGGAAGAGTGCGAGCACACATTGATTGGTGTGAAGTAGTGGATGGAAAACCCGTGGGTTGTTCCAAACGTCTGAATGGTTTGAATATTGATGATGTTTTCCTAGATTGTCGTGTCGGCTCCGTATTCGCGCCCCGGGCTGCACGAAGACTCGATGTCTGACCGGCCGTTCCATGAATGGGACTTGGATAATCCGAGTGACATCCTCCAAGTCTATTTTCTAGTTCGCAATATCGATGAGTGGACCTGCGGTCGATTCCATCGCCGAGTTGTCGATGGTTTGAACCATTTGGTCGACAGCATCACTCTAAAGGACGGAACATATCAATCCTGGAAATGGGTTGGAAACATCGGTTTAGCTGTGAAAGCGCTTAAAGAGAATGTTATTGTCTCTTTTACCACAACTTCGTCCGGATCTTCTCCTCCGCCAAAGAAAGACAAGCGCAGGCGGAGGAGACGGTCGAGCCACTGAGCATCGAGGAACAGGATATGTTAAACGATAATGTACATTCTTATGTAGGCTACCGTATCAGCGTTCGTGTGTTCATGTTGTGCTACAAATCTAGGTGTGATCTCGATCAACCTTTCCAAGCGGAAGGGATTTTAGTAACCACCTCCGCCCACCTCTCCAGCCTCCCCGATTCCCAATCTTCAATATGCGAAAGACGAGCAACAGAACATGCCTCCTCTAATCTTAATCTTTTCTCTGCATCACACCAGAATAGAACCCATGAGCCCATCCGAATGTGACCTGTGCTACGCTCAAAGTACCACTTATTCACGGGGTTGTTTGAGCGGCTGCGCCATACGAGATCCCGACCTTCTCCCTTGCCTTCTTTACCACCATTGGGATTGATGGAGAAGGGGTGGCCAAGGCCATATGATTCATCGTGGAGGGCAACCCAAAGGAAATCCACCGTGCCATCCCCCTGATGGCTGGGTAAAACAGCGAACTTGTCCAGGTACGATATCGGGGGTGAAGATGAACCGGGAACGGACTCGTTGGTAACGACAACTGCACCAACGTAGTCTCCGGCAACTACCACAAAGTCGAGGGACGTTTCCAGGCGTTTATAGAAGGCGCCGATGTCAAGCGTCCGTCGAAAGGAAGTTTGAAGTAAATGATTCAATTTAGCCCTGTCAACATTGGCTAAGTCGCGGATGACCTGCATCGGCTGACCGCGGCGGAGAAGAGTGGGAATATCGGGGGTGAGTTTGCGGTTGCCTTGCAAGAGTGCATGAGGGAGACTCGAGGAAACAGCGGGCTTGTTGGTAATCAGGTTGGCTATGAGGGAACTTGGCGAACGATGTGATACCATTATAGCAGACGAAGTTGGAGGCATGTACGACAGGCACGTGTGTGCGAGGGCTAAATTTGAAAGAGCGGACGGGCGGTCCTTAAGCCACGCGGGATCGAACGTATCTCGGATGTAGTTGAATTCGGACGTGAGGTTGATCAAAAGATGCGGGAATCCAGAACGAGCATATGATGGTACACCACCTTCCCGATTGATGATCATTAGTCGCATAGGGGTCAGATTGATATCTTCTGAGTAATCCGCATGAGGATCCGATGGTTTTTGGGACGGCGACTTGGCATCTAGCTCGGCGGCCTCTACCATGCCACGAGCGAGAGCTGCTAGTATGTCGTCGGCGTTGACACGGGTAGAACGGCAGAACGAATCTAGGGCAAAGGGAGGAATAACAGGGATTTCACCGGCGCGGAGAGCTGAGCGAATCGGTGCGAGGTCTTCGGGGAAGACATGCGCTTCGAGTAAAGGGGTGCCATTAATAGGTGTATCACTGTCTCCTGGTTTGGGGCCCAGGCGAACGAACGCGCCGAGCACAGGACGCGCCTTGGCACCCTGGGCCTCGAGGGCAGCGACGACACGGTTGGTTTCTTCTGTGATGGCAGATCGTTCGCGGTCGTCGCCTCTGGGTAGCTTGTCATGCTCGATGACAATGACACTGACCAGGCCGAGTCTCTCCAAGTAAACCATGCCACGAGATATGCTGTCGAGCTGCTTGTCGCTAAACGGACCTTGGAGCTTGACGAGAGCGGTCCGACAGTAGACGGGATCTAGGATTGAAGATATGACAGGACTTGTTTTCGGATCAGAATCCAGGGATTTCTGCGTCGGTGGTTCCTCATCAGACGTGTGGAGGCGGGGGGCGGGAGCTGAGAAACCGGGAAAAGAGGGGCGGATAGCGCGTTTTTTGTGACGGTGCGGCTGTGGAATGCCGAAACTCTCTAAATACGACTTTGTGTCGCGCAAGGAGGGGTTTGCCCTCAGTATGGAGAGAATGAAATCCTGTGTCAACGGTGAGCAATGTTGCGATCGGAAGGATGTGCAACGACTTGCGCTTTGCGGATCGAAGTCATCGCCATCTGGAGGTAGGGATGGAGGAGGGTGGCGGAGACTCTTTATGGTCTAACAGCGGATGAGCGTGTGCGAGACGAAAGAGAGGATGACATACAGCGTAGAAGGCACGGAAGGTTGCCTGGCGACAAGGGGAGAGGCGGAAAGAGGTGTGCGAGAGAAAGGACATGCTTGGGAGGAGGACGGGGCACGAGCAGCGGTTTTTAACATGTGTGGCAGCTTAACAGCAAGGCTCGATGCTGGGCGAGCTGTATTTGCTGTGAGTCACACCGTGAGCTCAATCCGCGACTCGAGCGTCTATCGCACATTCCCCTCACTGATGCCACCCATTATTTCTATTGGCCCCCAAATATCGACAAGAGAAAAAAAGAGCAACATGGACACTCAAACTTAAAATGACAGAATCCGAAAGTGTCGGCCCTGCGCCTGAATGACGTCTCAGTCGAGTCTCCTGACTGCGGAAATGAGAGACTTACATCCACGAGTATGACGCTGTCTTCGCTGCACATTGCTTCTGTGAAGACTGGCTCACCCTCCAACGGCGCGGCCAGCTTCCTCCGGAAGACCCGGTACGGCAACCTCGTCCGCACCTCTCCCACAAACACCCTGCTGCTCAGTACACTGGTGTCTCCAACGTGCCATTCAGCCTCGCACGACTCTGCTCCCTCCCGTCTGATATCCCTGCTGATCCCAAGCTGGTTGAAATCCCACACCTCCAGTATCCGCGAGTCCCTCTGTCGCCCGCCACCGATGATCGAACTGAATCGAGTGCCAAATACATAGCATACCCACGCGTGCGAGTGCGGGGCTTGTCCTATCATGCGCGTCCCAGCAGGCCCCCATTCGGACCACTCGAAATCATGCCGAGTTTCGCCTTCCCCGAGCATATTAACGTGATCCAGCAATGTGTTCGACAGGACGAACAGGTCGATCGGAGAGATATCTTCACCCTGCATGACCCAAATCGTCACAATATACAGCCTCGGCCCAGATCCAATCGAAAAAGGCACCTGAGCACTTGGATGTGGTGACCAGTCCGTACACGGGTCCGACCGAATTAAGAAACTCAGTGGATGAACCCATGGGTAGCACGCTGGGTACTGAAAAGCACAGAGATACTCCACTTCGTCGAATTCGGTCCTTTCGCTCTCGCTAGAGTCTAGATCTACCACGAAAAGCCGGGGCTGACTGAGGTCGAATTCGACGTCTCCGAAGCCACCTACCAGAATAAGGCGTTCCGTAAGAAACGCAAACGCCATCAGGTTGGCACTGTAGGTGCTCTGAACGGGGACCAGGATGAGCACACGCAATGATAGTCAGTGTTGTCTCACCAGAAGCGTCTCCCCTGTCTTCCAATTCCACACCACGAGCTCTGACGGTGCCATTCCGTGGCTGATGAAGTGCACAGCAAGACGGTCACTGTGGATCTGGACCATGAAAGTCAAATTTGCGGTACGCAGGTCGACGTCGTGTACAAGCACAGGCGACTCTGTGGCCAAAGGGTGCACCTTTCCAGTTGTCAGGGAGCGTATGTGTATCGAAATTTCTATTCGCGCACTATGTGCGCTGGGTCTTGAAAGAGGTGAGGATATAGCTGTGCTGGATATGTGTAACTCACCGAAGAACCGGCTGTGCAATGAGGACGAGAAGATCCTGAGCGGGATCCAGTGTGAAGTCTCGCAAGGTGGAGTCCAGGTCGAGCGACCACACGTGCTCCTCGATGCTGCGGTAATGAGAAGGAAGGCGGCGAAACACCAGGCCGCGGCCGCCCGAATGGGTGGACTGGACCAATACGCCGCCATAGAGTTCATATAAGGAGCCCTGTAACATGCGGACATCTTTCAATGCGGTCCATTGGAGGGTGTGCCATGCAGCTTGGCTGTTCCGGAGCATAGTCAGGCGATCGGCATGACCTATGGCGCTGGGAGGACCATTTCGCATGCCAGACACGGCCAGCTCGATTGTGTACTGACAGGAAGCGTTCTCCTGTACAGCCGTACGGAAAAGGCGACACACCTGGAACCATCGTGGTGTGATTGACTTGGACAAGGTGGTGGGGGTGATGGGGACTCACGAGGCTACAAGCGAGCAGGTCGCGATAGCCAAGATGCGACAATACCTGGATGAGGATCTCGACAGGGAGGAGGTCGAACATCGTGGTGGGGAGGCTCATGTCGGCTAGCGAGTTGTGATTGTATTATCGGACACGTGATCCGATGGACTTGCGCACGACCACGGCCCATCTCTCGTTCGCATCCACAATGTCGTCCAGAAGCGGGCCGCCGTCGCCCACAAAGGTATTCTTCCACTCTGCGTAGACCTCCCCTCCTCACACTCACCGCCGTCCAGTTTTACCAAGAGGACATCGTCAGGCGCATCGGTTCGCCCACCGTATACGGTGTCGTATTGGTAACAAATCACGCTCTCCGTCTCCGCTCCATCTCACACTCCTTCCCAGCGCTGTTGGCATGATGCAGAGGATCTCCCTCCCATTCCAAGCTCCCTCATGGACCCCCTCATGCGTCCCCTAACCCGCGGTGAGGTTGGTGTGTCGTTCCTACCAGGCGGTCTTCGCGAGATTGTCCCAGAATCGGAATATGAGCTCGTCGATCGCACTTTTCAGGCAGGGGATTATTGCAAACGCAGTCTCGACGACGTTCGCTCCGGCGTCGTAGTAAACACGCATGTACAGGCCAGGCTCGTGCACGCCATCAGTAGCGAGCCTGTAAATGGCTGGACAGACGTCAAGGATCTTCGTCACGCAACCACCGTCAATGCGGGAGACTACGTCATGTATGACGATTGGATAGGGCAGGTAAGCAATTTCCATGTTCTACATCTCACCATCCAAAGCTTACTCTCCATCAAGGTCATCGAGGTACGCATCCGTCGCCATGCGGTCTGTCTCTTCGTTCACTCCCGCAGCTGTTCGACGAACTTGTCATCTCAGCATCGGGCACCCTTGTTCGGATGCCGGAGATAAGCTCGCGCCTCACAATCGGGGATAAAGGACTTGTATGTCATACCATCTTCCGTCCCGTAGTGTCGAGTTATCGAGAAATTTATCTAGGATATCTTGCCGCATCCCCTCACTTTCCACGGCATTCACAACGTGTGTCATGGCACACCAATGCCAACAGCGAATGACACTGTGGTGGATCTCCAGCATACCGTGTTTGCCATATGTTGGCTAGCATTGAACCAGACAGTATGGTCGTTCAATGTCTTCCTTTCCTCCCCTGACTCAAGTTCTCAGCTTGACCGTGACACTACGTTGAAAAAGCGACGTCCTGAACGCTTTTGGCACGGAGAAGATCTCACAAAACTCACGGTTTTGAGGACAAAGTCCGGTGACATTCGCGTCGGTGACAAAGTGATGCTACCCGACGACGAGTCCATCCCTATCGTGTCGTTTGAAACTGGGATCGAGGGCAATAGCAAAATTGACAGCCGTACACTGTGTGTCCAGGAAACGCGGACAACTGCGGTTATTCTTTGGCAAGATGGCTCGAGAGAGACCTTACAATCTACATACCTGATCCCATACTTGAATGTGGATGAATATGATTGCTGGTGTGTATGGACTCCTCATCAGAGGGTGTCCGCTCAAACATCTCAACAGGCCAGGTGACCATGTGTTATGGAAGAATGAAGACCAGGAACGTGTCGCAATAGTTCAGTCTGTCAATTCCACGGACAGAGTCGCTGTCATTCGCTGTGCGGATACGCGTACTCTGGAAACGGTATCTGTTTTAGAACTTGATCCGAATGGCACAGGAGACACGAGTCCCGATGCATTACACGGCCACGGTTTCGGAGTACGACGGGGCGACTCGGTCTTCATACACCCGGTGGGTACCACGAATGGGTTTGCACCCCCACGAGTTCCCAAGATCGGTGAGGTCGAGGAATGGGTTCGCGAACCACCGGTGAGAGCTGATGGTGAACTTTGTGGATGGAGACGTACCATGGCCGATGTGGGAGCAATGATAGCGGCTAATCGTAATACCCAACGACTTTATCTTTACGATGTTTCCCTTCCCAGCGTGAGTGACAACTCACTCTTGTGGTTCGGGGAAGTTACTGAGGTATGTTCCGGAGATCTTGACTGGTTTTTGTTTAACCAATCATTGCAGCTCTATCTAGACGGCTCAGTGGAAGTGACACACCCAAACATGGTCGTGTCTGTATTGCCTCTGGAAAGATTAACGAGACTGTATGACAGTCTGGAGCAGATTGAGGATGATGACTGGGACGAAGAAGCATCAGAACGCGACTCGAACGAGGAATACTCGGAGGGCATTTGGCTCCAAGATGCAGACGGCGTCTGGCGGTACGAGAAAACTTCTGACGACGATGAATGGGAGGAAACAGACGAGGATCCAGAAGAAATGGATGTTGACATTCCCTGGGCGGAGGCCGAATTGTCACCAGGACTCGATGACGATTCACTCAATCACCCTCCAAGCAATGCTGCACTGGATCTTACTGATTCAGTCTCCCCGCTCCCTATTTCGCCCTCTACGTCCCCGGAAATGAGCCAAGAATTGGTTGTGAATACCGCAGCAAAGGATACCGTCGAAATGGATGACAACTCGTTATGGAAACGCTTCGAGATCCTATCCTCTGCCCCTCCAGACCACGCCTTTTACTCCACGTCCGTTGGTCAGCCTTCAAGGACTTTCCTTACTCGCCTGACCAAAGAGTACCGAGCTCTTTCCAATAGTTTACCAGGTGAATGGCGTTCGTGAAGCATGAGTAGGCTTCACCCTGACCACATTTTCCAGACTCTATTTTAGTGCGTGCATACGAGGATCGTTCGGATCTTTTGCGATGCTTGATCATCGGGCCAGAAAATACACCGTATCAGGATGCACCGTTTGTCATAGATTGGATGCTGGACTCCAACTTTCCTCAAAGTCCGCCCATAGCGCACTTCCTCAGCTGGACAAATGGCAATGGGAGAGGTGCGTACGCCCCTGTGATTCACTGACACGTGCTCACTACTTCATCTAGTCAATCCGTAAGTGAATAGGAGTTTGACAAGTGGCCTTGAATAAATCGTTCGTACATGTTTTAGGAATCTCTATGAAGAGGGCAAGGTTTGTCTATCGATCCTAGGAACATGGTCTGGCGATCGCACCGAGACCTGGAATGCGTCAAGATCGAGTCTACTACAAGCTTTTGTCTCCATCCAAGGTCTCGTGCTAGTAAAAGAACCGTGGGTCGCAATGTTTTGCCCGTGGCGTTGTCTAAAAATCATCTAGCTGGTTTTGCGAGCCCGCGTACGAAAAGCTGAGAGGCACGGAGGAAGGCATGGTCAATAGGTCATAATTCCGCCCGTCAAAAGGTTCCATTATGCTAACCTCTTATAGTCGGCTATACAGCGAAAAGGCGTATGTCCTCTCGAGGGGATTCGTCCGCCGAGCGCTCGAGATCCCTCTTGGTGGTCTAGAGCCAGAGATGAATTGGCTGTATTACACCAAGGGAAGGCTTGCCAAGGTCCTGAGTGATGCACGCCAGCTGGTTGAGAAGAGCAAGAATGAGCCCGCGGGTGACCCGGATCAAGACCTTGCGGTGCCTCGACTGACCACAGGAGGAATCATCACACTGGAGCGGACCCTGGGAAAACTCCAGATTCTGCTGGAGCGGAACCAAGCTACAGGAATAGTATGATTAATTCATCTAGTATTTCTTTCGGAATCGTCTTGGTATGAAGTAGCAAAATCTATCGGGAATGTTGTACGTTCATTGCTAATGTAGCTAAGTGTAACGTTGGAACACAGTCCTGCCATGAATAACAAATGCGACGACAACTAAAAGTTACTTCATAAATGCCGAACAAACAATATTGTCGCTTGAAGTTCACAAGATTTAAAGGAAGTCGCGGGAATGCGTGTACAGTAAAGAACGACAGAAAACATGGGCACTGCTCGTCCTAAATTCTGCAAATACAAGCGTGTGGTCCCACCATATGTCCAAAGAACATATTGGACAATATTTACAGGTTCCCTTCAGCACTGACCTAGGTAGCTGTTTTTCGGGAACGTTTGTCCGTAGCTTTCCCACGTCGTTAGGTTCGGATTGCTGTATGCCTCGAGGTACCTTCAAATTTGTGAGAACGCGTAACTGGACTGTTAAAGTACACTTACTCCGTGATGTAAGCAGCAGTAGGGAAGTCCTTTGGATCACAACCGACATTAATCGCATTCTTCGGTTGGTAAACACGAATCCAATCTATCTTCATGGTCGTCGGAAAGGTGAGCGCCGTGAAATCGGGGGCTTCGAAGTTTGGAGATATCCCCAGATTGGCAATCAAATACTGTGACATGTTTTCAGCTAGCACACTGGCAAGTAGGACGATAGTGTACCATAGGCTCCTGCGGAATCGGTCTAGCTGCGATCTGGGTCGACGCATCAGCTGCCATCCCGCTTGCATCCAGCGTCCAAGCAACTTGGTCGTTTGTAATCCAGGATATGTACTGGTACTTTCTTGTGAAATCAGGAGATTGGAGGATTTATGTTACACTTACACCACCATCAGATGTGTAACCTGGGACATTATTCGGCATTAATAAGGGAGGGCGCAAAAGGAATAATAAGCACCTGGTTTATACTCGTATCCATACGTCGCAAAGCATTTCGAGGTCAGCTCGTAGCAAGCCTGATCTGCAAAAATTCAGCGCATCGCGAATGTTACGCCTGAAGGTAGCGCTTACTTGTGGTCGTCACTCCTGACGTTGCCTGCTGGAAAACACCACCCGTGTATGGATTCAGTTGGGTGATAGACGGGTCTGGGATGTTGAAATTGCCTGTGACATTTAACCACTCATAGGCAGCGTTCATGGGCTAAAGTGAAGACTGGTCAGAGCGTGTAATCCATCATGCGGTTCACTTACAGCCCACTGTGCAGACTGTGAAACTTGACCCTGAAGTGGGACACCCGAGACCTATAATCATAAGCAAGAGCGGATGGATTGTGAATGATATGACACACTTGGGATTCAAAAATATCGATCTCTGGTGCCGAACGGCCGACATACGTTCCGTCTGAGTGGACGGGTCCAGGATGTGATTCACCTTTACAAGTACATCTTGATAGACGTTGACCGGGAAGATAAGACAATGCATCTCCATGGGTCGGGTCACCGTTGGTTAGAGCCGCCTGGGGCTCACCATTGTACGTTTGGTTTGGTGCGGTACCGACGTCACAACTGTCATAAGAATAGGGCCACTGGAGGAAAGTAAGGATATGTTATGCGTAAAGTAAAGGACCGCACCATGCCCTCCAAAGAAGCACCATAGCCCACACGACCTAGCGGTTGTGTTCAAGCAGATGACCAATCAATCTAGTGCTTATACTCACCAAGGTTGCCCATCGTCCATACTGAAGAGGAAAGTTAGTGCGTCGCCGACAAGATGAATGTGCAAGTGCAAACCTGCAGGCCAGAGTCCTGGAGGGACACGGTGGATCAGCAGCGCATGATGATATATGGACAGCAATCTCTGGGCGTACCGAGTACATTATTAGCCCCTGGTAGAGTGACGGATGCTAGTACCATGCCACCGGTGAAACAAAACTTGTTCCAAGTGGAGATCATTCCACTAACGTAGTCGAGGTTGTTCATGCTTCGGTGTGCCAGGGTAATTTCAAGTGCACCGCCCTTGGTTGTTACCTGATCCGGCCAGTACCACTCCAGGTCGTTGGTCTAGTTTGCACGTCAAGAACAATGCTGGATCGGAAAGACGGCGCAACCCCTACCTGCCAGTAATGGAGATCAGCTGCCTCCCAGTATGGGTCATCACCGGGCCAAAAGGTGCGGTTTTCGGTATTGAATTCGTCGCTAAAGACCAGCTGCCACTGGGAACCATCGGCAAAAGACGTCACCGTAAATGCTGAGGATGGGGTGTCGACGTCGATTAGACCAAAGTTATTTGGCATGGTAGGAATCTACGCGAATATGAGCCATGTAACGTGATAAAGTATATTGTTCCTTGCCTGGCCGCTGGCGTTGATGCCCCCTAGATTAAAACCGCCCGCGTTAGAGAGGGACTGTGAGGTGAAATAGGATATCATGGGGTATCCGGCGCTGGAGAAAGGGTGAGGGATGAGGATAAAGTGGAGGAAAGGACATACAAGAGGGTGACGAGGCCGACGGCGAGAAAAACGAGACAGCCAAGGTTAGTCAGGCCTCTGTAAGTAAGCAAGCTGCCGCCGCGGTCACTTTTTCTATCGCGGCGTGGATCGGGATTGTGGAGAAAATCATCAGGCTCTGGGTGATTTGGAGAGAGATTGGCACCCCAGGATTGGGGGTCGGGTGCTAGGGAGAACTGGAAGGCAGAGATTGGTGGTGAGAGGGAGCACGAAGGCAGGGCTTACCTTGTCGGATATGGACTGTGATTGGAATGCAGACGGCCGGCCTGCGGCTGCGCCGGAGTACGGGGAGGCGTCCTAGGGGAGATGAGTGGGGGCAGGAGTACGGGGGGGAGGACGAACGAAGGAGTTGAGACTGGGGACGCTCCGGATGGAGGGAGGAGCTCTTGCGAACGCGGCCTGCACGACTCGGGGAGCCCCCGGGTGTGGGGGGAGGAGGCTTGCGGTGGACGGTGCGTTCGACGCAGCCTGGGCATAGAAACGGCCGGACATGGAGGATAACGAGCGTGGTGGAGACGACGAACAAGACAACCGGGACCGCCGTCCGCGTGGGAGAGAGTTTGAGAAAATATTGATTTATTAAACTACCCGATCAACTCCCCGATCATCTCCATGCGCTCGGCCACGACTGCGTTCGCCTCGCCCAGCGCACCCTCCCACCGCTCGTCCCCGCCAATCGCATCCACAAGCGCCGTCTTCTCCATCATGTACCGTGTCCCGCTCGGCGCCGACCCCGACACTTCCGCGCACCATCCGTCCAGCGCCACGAGCGAATCTCTCGCCCTCTTGATCCTTTCCCGTCTGGAGGGCCGTCCCTTTTTCTTCGTGACCCCGACATCCTCCGCCACAACTTCCCGCGGGAGCACCCGAGGGCTCAGCGGATGCATAGTTGCGTGTGGCAGGATATGGAACAACTGCGCCCGCAGCAAGTCAGACTGTACATAGACGACGTGTGGTAGAATAGGACGCAAAAACTCTCCATCCAGAGCGTCGGGGAGCAGCAATATCTCTTCATACAGATCTTGTGTGACACGTCAGGCACACGGAGGGTGAACATCCGGGCAGCATGCGTACCACAAGTTACTTCTACCTGCGCAGCGGAATACAACGACGGCGCCGAGGTAGATGGCTGAGTGTGGAATATCGTGTACAGACCAAACAAGGCTGCGGCGCGATTCAGGGGTACCTCCCCACCACCGACACGTTCTGGAATACGTCTAAGGGAGGTGCAGGAGTCTGACGAACACACTCGCCTGAGAATAGTCGCATCACGACTCTGAGAAAGGCTGCACGGGAACGCGTATCAAAGACCTTGAACTGGATCCATGTCCAGCCCAGCCTTTGCCAGATTTCCTTGAAGAGGGTAAAGGGATGGTTCCTGGAGTGAGCGTACTGTTGTGAATACTGCTGGATGAGGCAGTCGATGTCTGCACGGGAAGCATGAACGAACGCCGAGGATGTGAAATAGGCAGGCTGTAAAACGATCTCTCCCCGACTGCTCGACGGCGACGGAGCGACCAACATGTTGACATTTCCTTTTCCGTAAATTTGCAAACAATCATAAGCACCGGACTGTCCATCATGCGCCCCCTGCAGGCTGCAGCAAGTTGGCAATGGCGCCGCCCTTTCTTCGCCGGACCGGCAATCTGACATGCTTCTTTTGTCTGTCAGCGGTGAGTCCTGCTCCGGTCGACACGCGATCCTATCGCTGCCCCCATTGTGGCTGCTGGAACAGATTCGACGCCAATGGCGAAATCTTGTCCGATGAACCAGCCATGCACGACGAGAACCTGAATGCAGCCTCCTTTGCGAAGCGTGGTTCGTCCCCTTCGAGCACTCTTTTACCTCGACTACTGCTGCTCACTGCCCTCCGCAGCATCCCCGAACAAGGACAGGCTCCCATCCACGTACGCTAAAGCGCCATTCTGCCACACATGTCAGACAAACCAGATGCTCCTGGTGAACCTCCTCTCAAATTATCTGCCACCGCCACAGGCAAGTTCTTTACACCAATCACATACGTCACTAGATCGACTCGGTCCATTGTTTCACAGCATCCCGATTACGCTCAGCGCCTAGAACAACTCCCCGCGTATCGCGAATCGTTGCATGTGCGGTACCCTCCCGTCTGTGTGAATTGCCTACCTGCAGTCGAAGGCGAGATAGAGCAGAAGAATCAGATGGCCCGAACAAAAGCCCTTGGAGGCTGGCTCAAAGAAAGCAAAGGCAAAGAAAGGCAACGACTGGTATCTGGCTCTGGAAACGACCGTGAGAGGCTGGGATTCCAACTTGCTATCTGGCGGGTCAGGGGTGCCTTGTGGTGGATCACCTTCTTTTCCGTCGTTGTCGCTCATGCAGCAGGTATGCGCAATTGAGTTGTACGTTGAATTCTGTTGATCTCGCCTGCTAGCGATTCGTGGTTACGATTTTCCACATTCGCTTGCTACAGTCATTCCTGCACTCCCCGTTGTCTCTCTTTTCTCTGTCTTTTACACAGCCTGGGACCCAACCTACTATCGTTTCAAGAAAGCAAGAGTGCAGGGACGCGATATCCGTATTAAAGGAAAGACTCATTATGTTGTAGGTTCCATGATATAATCCATGCAAGTCGAGTAACTCACGTTGCACAAGATCCTTCAGGTACTCTCCTGGCTGTCTAGACTCACCACATCCATTCTCCTTGTTCTCCCATGGCGATCTTCATCTTGGGACTATCTCCGTATCTCCGCCTATCCGTTGTCGTATCGTGTGAGCACATATTGTTCGATATCACTTGCTGTTGAATTAGTGGTAAGTTGCTCTTTCACTGGTTCTTGGGTTATCGATGCAAACGAACATAGGTGTTTTCATCGTCGTTCACCATCCTGCATCTGCAGCGGCCTCCCACGATCCGCCTCATCGAGACGTCCTCCGTGCGTGATACTCCCGAATCATCCTATCATAGTGCGCGTGCATCTCCCATGCCCACTGCACCGATCAACAACGAACCAGACCTTCTCGCCTCCCTCTCGCTGTCCTCTAATCCGCTCGTCACCTCTGTCAACCCGGTATTTGGACACCCCTCCTTGGTGTCTTCTACCTCCGCTTCCCAAGGATCTCCAATCAAAGTTGATGAAAGTCCAGACGAAGACGCGATGGATTGGACTCCGACCAACCCGTCTCCCGTCAAGGCCAAGAACGCAGTAGACGTCAACGAGGGTGCCTGGCTGCGCCCACAACGATTTTTCCCTCCTGAACGCCCTACGGGCCTTGAGAGCCTGTTCGCGAATACTAAGCTTGATGATGGAGACGCACGTTCCGCCAAGCCAACTACTGTACGGAGGGGCCTTTGGAACGCGACAGCGATTGGATGGTGGATAGCCACGATCACTATAGTCCTCATACCTTTAGGTATTTGTCTGTGGATGAAGGGGTGGATACAATGATTGATACACACATCCATATCGCAGTGCCGCTGGCACCGGTGGATGACACTGCACGAGTATCTCTACTGTACCAGGGATGAGTGCCAATCAAGTATCCTAACAGTATCTACGTGCGGTAGGGGGTAGTATATGGAAACAAAGGAAAAGTGAGATATACTATGGGTATGCACGCATGAAATTAAATGATGCGTGGACTAAGTGATCAGATAAGAATACGAAAATATGTGGAAAGGCATCGAGTCGCGTCGTCCAGCAAGCAGATGATGAAATTGATGCGTGTCAATGTAAACAAGGGTCGACACCACCCACTCAACAAATAATATCAACAGCCATGAACCTCCACCTTAATATCCACTGTACCCATGGTGAAGAGGGACACCGTATTGATCATACTGAATGGGTCGATTGATGCTGGGTGCGCGTCCGAGCGACTCTTGCATCATTGGTTGCGGACTGGGGCCTCGAGCAAGGTCCGCGTACCCGCCGACTGGAGCAAAATGTGCCGGGCCGGCAGTAAAGTCATGGTCGGGAATAGGGCTGATCGCTGAGGTACCGTATCCGCCAATGGGCCCCCGCATCTGATCGTCGACGTGAGCATTCCCGGCGCCCGAGTGGAACGACGATGCGCGAGACAATGGGCGGTGCTGGCCTGGGAGACCAGCGTCTTCGTTGTTGCCGCCAGGCTGCCAGTCGATGGGCTGCATGCGACCCTCAAAATCGGAGGAGGGTTTGAACTTCCACTTGCGAATGATGGTCCACCCAATTACCGCCGCCCCAACAGACGCGGCAATGACGATGAGAACCGTCATAGCGGCGTGTGACATGCCGGAGGAGGTCGAGGATGAGCTGGTTTGCGTGGGCGTTGGCGTGCTGCCGGAAGTCAGGTACAAAATGGACTCGGTGGGAGTCGCCCCAGGTGTGCTGCTAGCATGAACTGATGTCTGAGAAGTGCTGGATGAATGGCTTGATGTGGAGGACGTAGTGCTGGACACGGTAGATGAAGTGGTAGTAGGCAGAAGCCCACCCACTATAGAACTCAACAAACTAGCTCCGCCAGTTGTAGAAGGGCTCTGCGAGATTATCTCAGTAATCTAGATGTCATAGGTATTAAAAAGTCGGGCTCACCGCTGACGGAGAAACAGACGCAACCACAGAGGTCGTCTGGACCGATACCGAGGTCGCGGGTGACGTTTGAGCTACGGCCGAAGTACCTTGAGTGGCCTGAGCAGCAGGCTGATTAGCCAAGATTTCGGCAGGCGTTCGTTTCTTCACGAGACGACCGAGGTCGGCATGATCACGGCGGTGGAGACCAAAGGTGTTGGGGTTGGAAGAGGCAGCGACGGCCAAAACAAGGGAAAGATTGAGAAGGAGAATAAAATTGAACGTTGCCATCCGGAATGGCTAAATTTTGACCGATTGTTTAGACGATAGGACGACTAGACAAAGGGGTAGTATAAAGGGACTGCTGGACGTGGAGGGAGAGGACTTACCGGTGTTGAGAAAGGAGCGTGGTCAAGTAAT